>JABBWB010000401.1:0-34834 GCA_016628085.1 Suillus occidentalis
AGGTCGGGTGGCCCGTATGATACGGAATTTGTCACTGAAGGGGCTCCCACCACCTGACCTTATCAACGAAGAAGAAGAATATGAAATTGAGGCAATCCTTGCCCATAAAGGAACAGATAAGCGTCGACGCTATCTAGTCTCCTGGAAAGGATACTCCACTGCCAGTAACGAATGGATCCCAGAAGAGAACTTGACCAACGCAGGACAAACTCTGAAAACGTATAAGAAAGCGCACCGATTGAAATGAAGGCCCTATCCGCCTTTACTCACAACCATCATGAACTTCGTCTCCAACTCTGCCTCCTCCTCTGCCACCATCGTCGAAGAATCCCTTGTGAACCATTACGTCTCTACCTCTGCCCAGACTACCAGAACCCCTGTCCAGCTCGCCGCCATTTATAAAGAGAACATCGAGGCTGCCGACGAAGCCGCCCTCATTGAATCCGCCATCCTATCCCGCCAGCACGCTTTAGAAATTGAGCGCATCCTCGTCGCCAGAAATGCCTATCCCTACTGCCGCCGTCCTTAACTACCATCAGAACCGCCCAGCTCATCGAGCAAGAAGCTCAGCTCATCGTTGACCCAGCCGTCAAACAATCCATCCTTCACTATCAGAAGCGTATTCGTGGTCTGTGCTACCTGCTCCTGCCTAGTGATATTAAAAAGGATATCCGCGAAGCTATACTCGTCATACTTGAACGAACGACTACTGAGGTTGCCAGACCACCATCCCCTCATTGTCTTGACGAATATATTCGCATCCCCTCCTCGCCTCTATCAGAGGTTCCTAAACCTGTCCTTCCTCCTACAACTCCGCGCATTGCCGCTAATGATCCGGCTACCGTTAGCCTGCCTGATCTGGAGCTTGGCACTCAAGCTGCACCTATCGTGGTTGAAGACTTCTCCCCACCGCCTTCTCCCAACACAAGAGTTGCTAGAAGAGAACAAAAGAGACGACTTCGTATAAGTTCTAAGTCCGCCTCACCCGTCAAAGCGATCCACGAAAGCATCCCCAACGGCATTCGCTACCTGACAAACCCTTCACCCTTACCGACTACAACAACTTCGTCTGTCGTAACTGCAAAGCACTCGGACATCGTCACAAGAATTGTCCTGACTACTGGTGCCGTGTTTGCCACAAGCAACAACCAGGGCCACCTATCCATTTACTTGCAAGAAGTTGAAAGAGAAACAAACCCGCGAGAAGATTCGCGAACCCCCTACCACCGCTTTCGAAAACCCCGACTTCTATACCCATATGAAGATCTGGGAAGCCCACGTCGATGAAGACGTCGCTAGAGCGTACGAGAAAGAAAGGGACGAAGCGTTAAACGAGTTCGAAGAACACTACCAGTTTGACGACGATCCCTATCAACTACGCCAACCAAGATGATTGAAGTCGGTGACTTCATCGCTAAACACGGGGTAATGTTACAGTAACGTTGCCACCCCCCTATTCTTTTTCCTTACATCATCGAACTTATGGCTGCTTTGCCTTGTACTTCGTAGAGCCTCGGCTCATCCTCTTTTCTCACACTTCGGCTATTGCCTTGTATTCGTAGAGCCTCGGCTCATTTCACGATTATCTTATCTTATCTTTCTAACTCGTCATACCCTCAGCCCCTATCGGCTATGACTCGTTCTACCCTTGACCCACGCATGTGGCTCAAGCCCTTTACCCATATGACTCCTCCTGATTCACTTCTGCCCTTGACCCACGCATGTGGCTCAAGCCCTTTACCCAGTTACCTTTACCGGACTTACTGATACCTGACGACCTCCCCTAAAGCTATTCCACATCCCCTATATATACTCGTCATGTATCATAGTTGTTCTTTACTTTAATCTACTTGGTTTTACCTTGAAACCTGATCCTCACTTAAGCTTCACAACTTAAGTGTCTATCTCTGATTCTATCTTCGAGCACTCCTCGTCGATAGCCTGATTATCGTCTGTCTTAGAGGTGCGCCTCGAAAGACCGAATCCTTGACCCTGCCCTGTACGGTATCAAGCCCGTAAGACCAGAGTCAAGCTAGAACCCCTACTTGTTTGTAGGAGGAAACGCTTGTCGAAGACATCCTTTGCGAAGGACAGTTCTCTTTTGAACCATCGGCAAGAGACCCATCCAAGTTCGTAACACAAAATACTGCTCGGGATGCATGACCCTGAGTGCCGCGGACGCGATGGCTGCTGGCCTTGCAATGGCTTTGAGGATATTCTCGGAGGAAGCTCCCTTCAATGATGCAGATACCTCTGGATCAGACATATTCTGTTGGATGGGTGAGTTTGACTGCCGGAAGCACCATCTCATCAGATCCTACCTCGTGTGCCTGTTGAAACCAAGCCAGGAGATAAATTGATGCATCCGGGAGTCGAGCCATCATTTTCCGAGCCCTGTTTGAACCACTTTTGATTAGTTCGCCAGTTTCCATCGGCCTTTACACTTTTTCCGAGGCTTGGAGCGAGCAAATCGGTGGCCTCCCTGATTTCCTTCTGTAGGTTTCATTTTATGTTTAATATCTATCGAGTGACAATGCATGTTACACACCTGGGTGGTATCGGTCAGGGCGTCCGGGAGGTACCATGCGATGATGGCACCGGATGCATCCACAATTGTGGCAGGTTCGTCCACCAACTTTTTGCCCTCATGGCCGGGAGGACACCTTTCCAGCAACTTCGCCTCTCTCTGTTCATTATGCCCGGTGTCCTTCGGGGAGATCAATTTGCTGTATCTTGCAATATCCATCTGCATCTGAACTGTCATGAAGGCATATGAATGATAAAACGAATTTTCTGAATCTGCAGGAAGACCCACTGGGATTTTTGTGTGCCTTTATGAGTACACCGACCAAGCGATCGCACGCCATCACCAGATCAGTGTCTAGGTTGGGAGAAGGTATGACCGGCTCTCCTCCGGTCTTCTCTGCCTTGAATTTCTGTTCGGTGTATTCCCCTGCTTCATAAGTGACGGTCAGGGCCCAAGTGCGCCAGATGTTGATGCCATCAGAAGTGGAAGGGGATGAAACATTCATGCTGCAAATTGATCTTGGGGAATCAGACTGCTGAATGCTGGACGTCCAGACTGTGGTGTTAAAGGGGGTGGAGATAGTGAGGATCAGATAAGGGAGCCTTGGACCATGTTGGCCGTCAAAGATGTGTTATCATTTATTTCTCAATGAAATACTACTTGATTTGAGGTGTGACGGATTTCAGATATTCAGTTGTCGTGTTCCGGATCCCGGAACTCGGAGCTCGGCACTCGGCACTCAAATTTTGGCGGACAGAACTTGGCTTCTCATAGGGCAACACAAGCCTCGCACCCGGGATTCAATGTTCTGCAAGACAACCTTGGGGTTATCAAAGGCCATGTCAAGACAGCACCTGCTGCTCTCTTCAAACAAATCTCAACTTCGGATATTCATCTGTCGAGTCCCGGGTCCCGGACCTCGGAACTCGGTACTCGGCACTCGGAAGTCAGTATGCTTCACTAGAATTTCGGTGGTCAGAAGTGGGTGTCTCATAGGGCAACACAAGCCTTGCACGCTGGATTCAATGTTCTGCAAGACAACCTAAGCACCATCAAAGGCCATGTCAAGAGAGCACCTGCTCTCTTCAGACAATAATCTCCACTTCGGTTGGCATTTAACATGGAAAGTATTGACTGAATTGTGTGTCGAGTCCCAGGTCCCGGAACTCGGAACTCGGAACTCGGAACTCGGAACTCAGTATGCTTCACTCGAATTTCGGTGGTCGGAACTTGGCTTCTCGTAGGGCAACACAAGCCTCGCACTCGGGATTTGATCTTCTGCAAGACAACATAATGTCATCAAAGGCCATTGTCAGGAGATCACCTGCTGCTCCGGGAACTTGGTAACTTTGATTTATTACCTCCTCTGATTTGGTGGATGTACAACTACCTCAGCTCCGTCATGTCTACAATTATGATGCACATGGGCCCACCCGTCTATATTTTATACCACCCTCGGCCCACCCGTCTAATACAATATCCCGTACAACACCCTCGGCCCACCCTGTCTAATGAAATATTTTATAAAACACTCTCGGCCCACCCAGTCTAATACAATATCCCGTACAACGCCCTCGGCCCACCCGTCTAATGAAATATTTTATAAAACACTCCCGGCCCACCCGTCTAAGTAATATGTGTCTGGGCCCACCCGTCTAATACAATATTTTATAATACCCTCGGCCCACCCGTCTAATTTAATGTGTCTGGGCTCATCCGTGAATGTGATACCAAGTACCTACCCTTCTATCTGATACACATCTACCTTAATACACCCATCTGCATTATATCCAACTACCTCGGCCCACCCGTCTACCCAATATTCATATACATCGGCCCACTCATTTACTCTACATATTCCCTGCATGGGCCCACCCGCCTCCATCGGGAATAATTTACCTCCCAGGCCCATCCGTCATAGTCGAGGATAATTTTGCCATGGGCCCATGGTCCGCTGGCCCGTATCATACGGGATATTATGCACGTCCGTTCCCTCGTATTATACGGAGATAGGTCACTGTAATATGTGCCTATCCACGGCGCTGTGGTGGCACCCGACGCAAGTAAGCTTGCGCATTCTCAATTTTGAATACAATACTCACAGATGAATTAAACCTAGTATTCAAGTTGATGTGGCTTCGAAGTTCGCCAGCCCGCACATGCCAGTGGGCTTGCGGGTGTTCAATCCAGAATACTTAGCCCGATAACCTGGTGCTGCAGTTCAGCCTAGGGGTGGCACTGATCAAGAACCTGTCACAGTGATCAACGAGACTCAATATGCGATGAAGTTTGAAAATAGTTCCAACTAGTACGTGACAATACTTACTCTAAGTCTGAGTCAGTGAGCATGACCTCGTTGCACAGTATCTCTGGCGTATTGTATAGAGTCGATAGTCGACAGCCTGAGCAGTTGACACAGGATGGACATGGCGATCCTGCCAGTGTGTATTCCAAAGCGCTAAACTCTTGGCTGCATTGTCGAGAGCCCGACCTGGCGCATCCATCATATGCTGGACGTGTCACATTTCTTCTGCTGGCGCATGTAAGAGAAGCATTTGAGTTGTCTTATTTTTCTACGCCTCAATTTATATCACATATCATTACAATAGATGGATTTAGATAGTTTGTATTCGTACTTGCCAGCAATCAGATTCTTCGCTGACTGAGAGGCCGCGATCTGACTGACAATCCTCAATCACAAACTCTCGATCGTGAAACTAAGACACTCCATCATGACATATATTGCATTGATGACTACTCTAAGTAATGGATTGCGTTACAACCAAGTCAAACCAAAAGCAAATACAGCGCGATCATGAGATCTAATGTGCATAGGCAGTAAAATGCATGTTAATTCAGCAGACCAGGAGAATTGCAACAGCATCACGAATGCAGCGCAACATCCCTTCATACTCCTCCTTATCACTGCCCCGCAATGACAGTACCCGTTGTTTCAATGCTGTGTGACGGTCCTCGCACTCCGGACTGTTAAAATTGCTAATCTGGAACCTGCCAATCCTAGAGCATTGTCGTATTTTCCAGTCAATGTTTGTCGCAGCAAGCAAGACGGTATTGCTGATGCCAAGCGCCCAATCAGGTCCATTGAGGGATATATAACGGCGATATCCCCGTTCACCCAATATATATTCTACCATGTCAGAGACGCAGGAATTTCCAAATGGAACGCGGACTGATCTGAATTGCCCATCGTTCGTGGGCTGCTGAAATGAAGATTAAGTGTGAGCCGAGTGACATGGAGACACATACTTACCCGCACCACGATATTGAGAAAATCATCGCTCGACAGCAATGCTAACGCGTTTCTCATGCGCGATGGTGCAATTTCGTTTGTTTCCACAAATAAAACTTCAAAGGACAGATCAAAAGTCCCAGTGACCAACCCCCGAGCACAGTCCTGGGAGTCCTTGTGAATCTTTCTGACGTTCGACTTCAACTGTCCAAGAAGGATTTGACCTTCGTTCCTCAATTTCCACACCTTGAGGTCCTTTGCTGTGTAGTTCCATGAAAAAACAGAATGAATGTGAAGAAAATGAATACCATGTTCTGGGTGCCTGGCGCTCGCTTGATTGAAAGCTGCAGTGGCCAAATTTTCAATCTCGTTTGTGGCCGGTGAAGGATCTTCAACTCAGCTGAGGGTGCAGCTGATATAAAATGTTGAAGGGATGAGTGAGAGTGCGATAGGCTCGTCCCTTAGGGGATGCAAGAGAGCTGGGATCCACCGGTGACAACTCTAGGGGGAAATGCGCGAAGCGCGCAATAAGGCGATAGGTGCGGGAACAAAGGCGCTATAGGCACGCGAAGCGCGGGAAAGTCGCGCGTTACAAAGCGGAAGTGTGCGAAGGCGGTAGGCGGATGATACTGAGACTTATTGAGGCGTTAAGACGTGAGATGTGATGCGGATATAGCCACTAGAGCTAACTGCTACTAGGGCTTGTAATGATATTGTTCAAAACATAATAAAAACTCGGAGTAAGATGTAGTGAAAACTGAAGTGTAAAGTGAAGTGATACTCCGAAGTGAAAAGTGTGTAGTAAGAAGGTAAAAGGTGTAAGGTGAAAGTGATATAAAATAAACATGGTACGATGTTTAAATAAATGATAAATGGAGAAATGCATACCTGGGAACTTGGTTGGACATGGGAAAAATACTCCTGGAGGTCAGGCGCCATAAGGCGCTTAGGCGCGGGAAAGTTCGCCTAAGGCGCGCGCAAGTCGCGCAAGTGTCGCCTAAGTCGCGTTTGTGTTGCCTAAGTCACGCGCGTCGCGTGAACGTCGCGTTTATCGCGCAAGTGTCGCGTTGCATGCATGGTACTGTAGACTTGACCTATACTGCAATATAGGCCATTGTGAGGCTACCCAGGATCGAGTCTCTACATCTCCTGGGGGCTTAAATTCTGAGTGTCCCCACTCAGTGCATCAAGTGGTGAACAAGTGAAGTTGTGATGGGGGAATGTGCAGTGATGAACAGGCGTAATGTGAGTGTGGCTGAAGCGACTGTGATGAAGCGAGACTGGCGTAGCTGTGGCGCGCGAAGAAGGCGAAAGGCGCGGGAAAGCGCAGGCGTAAGGCGCCATAGGGGCATGAAAGCGCGGTATGATAGCGGATTGCGCGAAGCAACTCTGGTGCGTGCAAACACAACAAAAGCTCTTGGATATGATGGTGGTGACTGCCTGAATGATGCGTGGTTATGGGAGTGACTGCAGTGATGTGAGAGCGATGTGTCTATAGCGCGTGAATAAGGCGACATAGGCGCGCGAAGCGCGGGAACATTGCGCCTATTAGGCGAAAGTGCGTGAACCTGGTATTCAACTGATGGCAACTCTTCAGGATGGTGTGAGGGCGTGAACTGATGATGGCAATAGGTGACTGATGCTGTGAGTATGTCGCAACTGTGGCGCGTTAGGCGCGGGAAAGTTCGCGCTAGAGGCGCCTGAGGAGCGTGAATAAGGCGCGAGGCGTGCAACTGTCGCATATGTCGCGTAGGTGTCGCATAGTGCAGGGAATGATGAGGAGGCGATTGTGCAATGATATCTGAGGCGTAGGAGGCGAAGTTGCGTGATGCAGAGGCGGTCCAACCCATGTCCAAACCAAGTCCCACTAGGCACGCTATGAACTAGGTGCTATGAGAATGAAAGACATGAGTAAAATTATATATGAAAAAGCGAAAATGAAATGGTGAACTTTGCAGATGTCCTGTCTGACTTGTCTTCTTCATGCAACTTTCAACATCTATACCCTCCTATGCGCGAAGCGCGAGAACGCGCGCACTTGAGGCGCCTAAGCGCAGGAATAAGGCGCTATAGGTGAGTATTCTAAGGTAAAAAGTGCATGGTGCCACAGCATGCATTAGAAGCGAAAATGATATCCTACTGGTTTGGGTGGGCACAAGTCTATGGTGGTTTGGTTGTTTTTCTTGTTTTCTTCTAAGCGGATCTATAAGTGTATATATCAGTGTGTTATTAGTATTAGGGGCGATGTAATGATGAGAAAAATGAAAAGAGAAAAGTGCTGGATAAAAACCAGGGTAAAACATATGAAAGAGCGGTATATGGTGATTTTAGCGAAAATGATAGCTGAAGCGGTTGAAGCGGATGAGGCGGATGATGATGTGGGGTCAGATGGTGGAGAATGATGGTGGAATGAGGGCGTGCTTGAGGCGCTTGGGGCGCTTGACTCTGCTTCTTCATATTCTTTCAACTTCTTCTCCTAGCGCATTTTTGATGTCTTCTAAGTCTGTGTCTTCTAAGTCGCGATGGAGCGAGGCGAAGGCGCGTTAGGCGACAGTGTTAGGCGACAGGGAATGGTGTAATCTTCATCTCCAAGACTCTGCAACAACTTCTTCAACCGGGTATAAAATGATTCTTCTTCAAACTCGCGATAGTGGCGGACTAGTGACTGGCAGGATGAATTCTTGCACTTGGTGGCGCCTGTCAGGCGCGCGCCAAGGCGAGGCGAAGCGAGGGTAGTAGAGTAGCACTACAGCATGATAGGCTGCAGGCGACTCTTGCGCATTAGGGGGTGTTAGCGCAAAATTGATTATATCCTCTGTATGTGTGAGGATAGGGTGATATACTGAAAATGCGTTAGTGAGACATCTATGTGAGGTAAATTTAGGCGAAAATGAGGCGCCAATGATGAGTATGGACAGTGTATCAAGGCGCAATAGGCGCCTGGTCATGAATGGATGGTGTTGGATAGAGAATGAAAAGATGATGAGGACGCGATAGGCGAAAATGCGAAAAATGCGAATAATGACAACTGATGTGAAGTTAAATGTGATAATGGATGATGAAGGCAGATATGTAGGTGTAAGGCGCGCGCTTAAGTGGCGCCTAGATGGCTGATTGAAGTATGGTTCATAATGAATGTGAGGAATGCAATTTAAAAGAGGTAAAATGATGAAAACGCGATAACGCGAAAATGCGTCTGTAGTGATGGGCGTGCGAGGCGCATGAATTAAGGTGTGAGGCGCGCGACTGTGGCGCCTGAATGAGGGAATAATGGTGAGCTTAAGTAGAGGTGAAGGTGAAATGTCTGCAACTGATAAAAAACTCCTTGAGAGCGAAAACTGCAAAACAAGCGAAAATGCGAAATAGGATGAGGATGAATATACAATGTCTCAAGGCGTGTCACCTGCGCGACCTCAGGCGCCATAAGGTGCACTGGAGGCGCCTCAGGGTCGCCTAAGACATGTTCTACTTGCTGGGCAGATGAACTGATGCATGGGTGTTTGACTGGCGCGTGATAGTCACTGTAAGCGGAATACGCGATATGCGCGGTATTGTCAGTAACAAGCGGATTTACCAGAGACATACTCTGGTCAAAATGAGGCGTGTTTTGGAGCTCTGACACTGCAGAATGCTCCTCAATAGGCGCGCTATAGTGCAATAGATGTTTAGGGTCATCCCTGACCTCTGATGGTGTGATCTCCTCTGGTAGCACTTCTGGCACGTTCGCGATAGCGGTAGGTTCGCGTATTTCGTGCTGGGGTGAAACAACTGAAATCACCTGTTCTTCTGGGTCGCTCTGGGGCTCTGTAGGCTCGCCTACAATAGGCGCCTCGATATAGGCTGATGTGAGAGCGATTTCGATGATAGGCGCTTCTGGGGTAAGCGGAAGGGGAATGACTTCGCGTGTTTCGTGTGCTGGCGCCTCAACTGCAGCAACTGGCTGTTCTAAGGCGCGTTCTGGTTGCTGAGGCGCGCTTACAGGTGGCGCGTCTTGGGGCGCTTCAAGGGGCAAAAGCGGAATAGCGGATGTCGCGCTAGTAGGGCGTGTGTAGCGCTTAACAGCGCATTCTGGATACATGAACAAGGCGAAATTAGCAAAATCTTCATAGTTGTTGTTACCTTCATAGCACTGGAACACCTCTCTCTCATTAGGCGCAGTATACTTCAGTGCATACTTGATGATGTCCTTATCTGACAGCCCAAGTGGTTGCGCAAGCCGTTCTACTGACTCCAGGAAGTTGACCAGCTGGGTATAGTCACCTCCATAACGTGGAGCTGCACTGTTGGTGCGCAAAGGCATGCCAAAGGAATCTACTGGCGCGTTCATGGTGTGATAGGGCGGAAGCGCGTTGAATCGCGAATTTCACGATTTAGGCGCAGAAGCGGAAGAGGCGGAAATGCGAAAGTGCGGAATAGGCGGAATAGGCGTAGATGCAGAAGGCGGAATAAGCGAAAATGCAGGGAAGCGGAATAGCGGAGTAGTGGAATGGAGTTGAATATGTGGCTGAGCTGACTGATCCCCTCGCGGTGGGCTCCAGTTGAAGGATCTTCAACTCAGCTGAGGGTGCAGCTGATATAAAATGTTGAAGGGATGAGTGAGAGTGCGATAGGCTCGTCCCTTAGGGGATGCAAGAGAGCTGGGATCCACCGGTGACAACTCTAGGGGGAAATGCGCGAAGCGCGCAATAAGGCGATAGGTGCGGGAACAAAGGCGCTATAGGCACGCGAAGCGCGGGAAAGTCGCGCGTTACAAAGCGGAAGTGTGCGAAGGCGGTAGGCGGATGATACTGAGACTTATTGAGGCGTTAAGACGTGAGATGTGATGCGGATATAGCCACTAGAGCTAACTGCTACTAGGGCTTGTAATGATATTGTTCAAAACATAATAAAAACTCGGAGTAAGATGTAGTGAAAACTGAAGTGTAAAGTGAAGTGATACTCCGAAGTGAAAAGTGTGTAGTAAGAAGGTAAAAGGTGTAAGGTGAAAGTGATATAAAATAAACATGGTACGATGTTTAAATAAATGATAAATGGAGAAATGCATACTTCACAAGTTCAAGTGTATGATTATCGACCTGCAACATTGAGATCCATTCAGTAGACTGCGATCGTGCTGAGGGAAGGGACGAGTTGGATCTGAGAAAAGGCACTCCTTTGGACAGTGTGCGAGCGGGCTTTCGGGATGTCAGTCTTTGACTCCCCAACCTTGAGAAAAAATCTTCAGAATCAAGGGCAGAGGCGGCATCCAGGCAATGAGCGCCCAAAGCCGACGAACTTGATTGAGGAGCCGCATCACTCATACTCGAGGTCGGATTAGCAAGGGCGGTTTGGAGAAGCGCTAGTCTCTGTGGGGCATTCTGGGGTATGGAACCATCGATATCCCGGCTCATACTAGATTGCTGAACTGCGCTAATCGTGGAAGACTGCGGTCCCAACTGCAGGAATAGGCTGCCCTGCGAGTGCGAAGTTTGGGGATTGGGGTATGCAGCCTCATTGGGCGCTGACCTGATCTTGAATGCATCAGGCTGCTGGTACTGGCTGCCAGGTGCGTGTTGTGAAGAACGAGAGCCATAGGCAGAAGCTGCCGCAGGGCTGAACGAATCATGATGTGAGCGGTTGGCAGCCACCTGCTGAGACACACTGTCCGTTATGCTGGAAGCTTGTGCTAAGTGTGAACCTGAAGTTGGGTGGCTGCCGCCTGCGGGACCCTGGAATGGCAGGGTAGGGTAGTTAGGGTATGCAGTCACACTGGGCACTGAATTGATGTCAAAAGCTTCAGGCTGATACTGGCTACTAGCTTGTGAATCACGAGAGCCATAGGCAGAAGCTGCCACTGGGTTGAAAGAATCATGATGCAAGCGGTTGACAACCACCTGCTGAGACGCACTGTCTGTCACGGTGGAACCTTGTAACTGTGACCCCAAAGTTGGGTAGCTACCACTTCCGGGATCTTGCGATTGGAAATTAATGGGCGCAATGACGTTGGGCTGGTTCAGCTGCGACTGTGGCGGGAGTGGGTAGCTGCCGCCTGCAGGATCTCGCGATTGGAAAGTATTGTGCGACATGACGCCGGGCTGGCTCAGCCCCGACTGTGGCAGGATTGGGTAGCTGCCGCCTGCGGGATTTTGCGAGTGCAGAGTATGATCGTTGGGGTATGCAGCCGCATTGGATGCTGACCCGGTATCAAAAGCCTCAGGCTGGTACTGGCTACTACCAGCTGCATGCTGCGAATTACGATATCCATGGGCAGAAGCGGCTGCTTGGGGATTAAGGGAAGTTGTAAACACAGATGGTTCTTGGGGGGCGTTCTGCCCTAAACTGAACGAGCCCGGGCCATGAAGCAAGTGAGTGGCAGGCGCCTGTTGAAGTGCACTGCCTCCAGTATAAACCTCTAATTGTGACTGCGGCAGAGTTGGATAGCCACCACTCGTGGGATTTTGTAGGTGGGACATCATATTGGGCGCTACGAAACCAGGCTGGTGCTGGCTGTGACCACCTATGAGCCCGCGCAAGTAGGAGTTACGATCATAACTCAAGGTATCCACATTGGGGGACGTTGACGTATCCAAAGCCTGTTGCATTTGCTGGTATTCAGGTTGCTCTAATTGAAACCCAAAATTTGTATAGCCGCTGCCATCGTATACGGGGTGACTGAGGTTGCTCGCTGGTAAACTTGTGATACTGCGCTGCAATGCCTCGGATGGCTGAGGCGATGCTATGGAGCTTAGTGGGTCATCTAGACCATCACTGCGATGATTTGGCGGATATTCAAGTTCTTCAGGATGGCCTGAGCGACCATTGAAGTTCCAGTCAGCCATTTCCAAGTCGCTGAACCAATTCAGACTGCCGCGGCACAGTCAGGAGTCTGTAATGATGCCAATCATAGCATGATTGGCCTCACCTCTGTCGACTGTTACTTTTTCGAGGGGAATGTGGTTCAAGGTGCGACTCCGAGCCTGAGGTAAAGATGGGGGTTAGAGTTCAAAGTCCCTTTGAGTGAGTGAATAAAATAGTAATAAGTCTCGTGCACTCAATGTTCGAGTTAGCATCTTACTCAACCCACTGGCAGTTGATGTGACGAATCGACGATCGTGATATAATCTCATCGTAGATATCTAGAAGTTTACCAGATGCTAAGCTTACTAGTATCAGTTGTTCGAAGTTGCTAAGTTGTACTTACCTCAAGGCTTGCCCCTGAACAATTCAATTGATAGGAAGAATTTAATGCAATTTTTGGCGAAGTTCAAGTTAACATTAATTCCCGCTGTGACGAGGAGTGAGATACAGCGGGCAAGTGAACAAAGTTTGTGATCTGAGTGAGTACATACCAAATGCAGACCATATGAATGCATACATCCTTAGGCATGATCATGCGGTTCAACTACGTACACAAGCTTGTTATGACATGAGGTACATTCTCCATGTAGAAGCCACGCACGTGCTCATATATATATTTATTATTTATGTAATCTGAATATTTAGAGCCTACCCAGGGGCTGGGGGGGGGGGGGGGGTCATCCACCGCTTACTAAGCTAGGAATCGGATCGCTCCAACCCAGGATCCTACTAGTATGCTGGATAGTTTTTCGTTTCTAGACCTCATCTCAGTCGCTTTCCGATAAAGATATAGATTACGGGAATAAGAAAACAAAGAGACTGAGAACATGGTACAACTTTTTAATATCACAATACAACAAAAGAGGATGCAATGTCCCGCGACACGATCTAAGCAACAGTAGCGATTTGAGGTGGAAAAAATGCAAATGCCTCCAAGTCCCTCAGCACCTGATACGCAGGGTCAGTATAATGATGTGTTGCAACAAAGGATCAAATTACCTCGGTAATTGACGGCATGATTCGAGCATTCAAAATTATTGAAAATCTTCATCTGAACTGGTGGAGCTATCATCTGATCCCAGAAGGGGTACTGTTTGTGGTGATCAATTCAGCAGTCCCATTGCTTGCAGGCAAGTGGAAGTGCGCACATGAAATATTTTCGACTTGATCAAACTCCATGTCGGCAGTAACAAACGACGTTGCATCAAGATCGTATGCAGCAATACTGCAATTTTTGTGATCGGCAACCTCATCAGTAGTGCAGCCAGCGAGTGCTTCTATTGCAGTGTTGAGTGGTTCAGAGGCCGCACTGACATACATTTCAGTTTCACTCTGAACGGTGATGTCAAGAAATTTGGAATGTTGTTGAACCGCATCGACACGCAAAGCCGCTGCGATAGCACGGACACGCCTCCATTCTACATCGGCTTGAATTGCAATCACGGCTTGAGCGAGTGCTTCAGGACTCAGGTGCTGAACTCTACATTGCAACCTAGATTTGTCCTAGCATGAAATTAATAATAAGTAATCAAACACACACACAGATTAACATACTCCTTGAACATCCGACAAATCGTTGGAGACACTACACCCTGAACACTCCTCACCACAGAGGCGGTCTATTATGTTGGGAGCTTGTCTCTGGTAGGGTTTGGGTCTTTGCCTCAAGCGCTTCGTATAACCAGATAGAGCACGAAGTATGGGAGGAGGGGTAATTGGTCCAATTATATCATCATCTGATGATTCGTAGGGAGTGTCAGATGAAGGTGGTGACCTTGGAGCTTTGATAGGTTTTGCTTGTGGGATGATATGACGACTTGGGGTTCTAGAGAGCATGGCTGAATCCTGCTTCAAAACAGAACCAGTGGTACGCGGACCACGTCCTTTCCTGCCTTGAAAGTCAGGACCAGGCCCTCCGATAGGACGAGTAAGACAGGCTTGCATGTGTAGTAAATTATATCCCTAGTAGTGACAACGGATTCACTAATACTGTAGGAGGGAGGCGACTGAGTTTCAAACCCATTTTGAACCAATACTACTTATATCGATATTCTCACCACAGATACTCATTGACACCAACAAAGGGAGTAAGTTCATGTAGTGGCTGAGACTAACATATCATAGCCACGTCACGAAGTCAGGAAGCACTAATAGCGCCATGACTGGCATATCATAGTACAGATCATCCATCATGAAATGACTCGAACCTGAGGTTCGAGTGACTGATTTCAAAATTTGGTCATTCCGGATACTTCCGAGTCCGAGTCCGCTTCTTGAACATGATGGCATTACTCATAACAAAGCAGGTAATGGCATGTGAAATGCATCACTTTGAGCGATGCTAACTGACACGAGCAGAGGTCCGCCTTCTCCTTGCTCCGCCTACTGGATCATTTACTGGCACGTTGAACTGACGGAGGATATGCCTCACCCACGGCTGGGCTTCCCTGGTAGCCACTGGCAGGGTTGCGTTAATGTTGAACCAAAATGGGCCGTAAGTTACATCTTCCGGCATTTGCTAAAAATTCGTCGTCCCAAAAGGTCGTGCACTGAAAAGGGAGGCTCCAAAACGGCTTAGGCTTAGCGCTTAGACCCCGATAGAATGGCGCTTTCTCTGGTGCAGCAACTTACCAGGTTTCTGCGATATCAATGCTACTTTTGAAACAGTGGTTACCATCAGAGCTTATAGGTGATCATCGCCTTTATGCAGGCCCAGAATTTTTGTGGAAGAACAAGGTCAATTGAACAGTGCTACTAAGTATAGACTACCTTCCTTGATTCAATTTTAATACTGCTATGACTCGGATATGAAGAATTCGCGTATTATATCTCTACCTGAGTAGCGGGAATTTCCGACATCAATCTCAATCAGGTAAGTATCACTGGCATGTCCTTTGCACAGAGGCCCTGAACTTGAAGTTGGCACAGCACTTCCTACCGTGCCTTCGTGCTCAAGCTTCTTGGGCATGCGGCTTTCAGATGCTCTGTGGATATTGCTCCTGCTTGTTTCAATGATATCATGCGGTGCTCTGGGATGCTCTTGGGAGAGGGTTACAGACAACCGGGGCCTCAACAAGCATCGCGCCAGTTGCCACTTTTTCAAGAAATCCGGTGTGCTAGCAGCCGAGAAAAGACTACAGCGGGCAAGAGACGCAACTTCAGCAAATCTGGTTCGAAACATGTCTGGTTTGTCATTGCAGGTGAGCGACTTTCTCTTCAGACCTTCCGAGTCGACTTCAATGCAAGATAACTGATCGTCAACAGAGAATCTTACCAGTAACTCGGAGGGCGGCGCTCACAAGGGGTAATCCAAAACCAATTGCCCCTAGCAAATCCCTTATATACTATAATGGGTCTGGTGGCAATCCTGGACCCGCAATACTTGGTACTCTAGGACCAGTGGCCTCACAGCACTCCAGCTCGGACTCAGAAAACGAATCAAATGATGTTATGATGCACTCAAAAGGCCCCACTTTTGGAAATGACTCAGGATCCGAACATAATGTCCTGCGTTCGTATCTTGTAGGCATCTGCATGTAGCGATGTTTGCTAATGACTTGATTATTTCAGAGGAATCCGTACTTCCTAGAAGACGGATTCCAAGACCTTTCAATAACATCGAACCTTTGCCCGAAGATCTTAATGATACCAGTGAAGTTGATGCGTCATTACCCCCAATCCGATCGAGAATTCTGCGTGTTCTGTTAACGCTCAGAGACACCCTCCAAACACCTTTTAACTCGTTTGGCATTTGCCGCTTGTACCCCCGCCGTCCTTCCTTCGAGCCCGACAGATTCATTTCATCTTCATTACTTGCCAAGTCGAGTCCGACAGTCGTTCAAGGACCTGATTCTCAGGCGCAAGTCTTGCCGCTGCCCTACCCGTTTTCCAACATGTCCGTCTATCGTCTTCTTACCTGGATGAACTCAGGCAGCCATCAAAAATCTGAAGCCGAGGTCCAATGCCTCGTCAAAGAGGTTATACAAGCAGATGACTTCGACGTCAACGATCTCGAGGGGTTCTCAGTCAGGAGAAGCTTGCGAGAATTAGATAGGGTTGAGGGCGGGGAGAACTTCACTTTCCCAGACGACTGGATCGAAGCCGATGTTACCATCTCTATCCCTACGAAGTCAAAGGAGGATGGGATTAAAGCCTACACTATTCCAGGATTTCACTACCATCGTCTCATTAAAGTAATCCGTGCTGCTTTTTCAGATATCCAGGCAGGCACATTCCATCTTATGCCTTTCAAACGGCTATGGAAGGATCCGTTAGACAACCGTCAGGAGCGTATTTATGACGAGCTCTATACCTCCGATGCCTGGCTGGAAGCTCAGGACAATCTCCACAAGCTGCCAAAGGAGCCTGGTTGCTCGTTAGAACGCGTCGTAGCAGGTCTTATGTTCTTTTCGGATGCAACCCACCTAGCAAATTTTGGAACTGCGAAGGCTTGGCCGTTGTACCTCTTTTTCGGAAATCTGACGAAGTACATACGATCGTCACCTCAATCAGGAGCGTGCCACCTAGTGGGATTTCTACCTTCCGTGAGCTGTCCTGATTGCCGGATTCATGTATGCAGCTATTGACGACAACTTGTCAGCTTCCGGATAGTATCAAAGATTTATTAAGCACATTATCTCGTATATCAAAGACAGGCATGGCCTCGCTTCAAACCCACTGCCGCAGGGAATTGTTTCACACATGCTGGGAGATTTTGCTCGACGAAGAATTCCTTCAAGCATATCGCCACGGTATTGTTTTAAAATGTCCGGATGGTGTGCTGCGGAGAATATATCCCAGAATCTTCACATATTCGGCTGACTACCCAGAAAAGTACAGTCCTTTACCTTCATTAGAATTGGCAGATCACTCATGATTGTCCAGGGTTTTAATTGCGACAATCAAAGATATGGGATCTTGCGCATGTCCTCACTGTCTGACACCGAAAAAATTGTTCGGTTGTCTCGGTCTACTGCAGGATATGAAAAGTCGCGTCGCGAACCTCCGAGTATATGCTACGACGAAAGTCATTGAGGCGCGTGAGTTCATTTACAAATGCGGGAACACTGTAGATGGTTCTAAAGTTGAACACGCCCTCGGAGAGGGTTCTTGGGTGCCCACCATGGTAAGCGGGAATAGTTTCGCGTTGTTTAGTATAATCAGCTGAGCTCACCAACTCGCAGAATCAATTCGTAAACAAGCTCGGATCATTCGGCTTCGACCCATTTAACATGCTTGTTGTTGACTTTATGCATGAATGTGAATTAGGTACCTGGAAGGCGTTATTTACGCACCTTATCCGGCTTCTTTATGCGCTCCCTGGGGGTAATCGGCTGGTCACGACCCTCGATAACAGGTATGCAGAGTTCATACAAAGTACTGAGATCTATTAACAAGTTGTCGACTCTCAATCTCGCCGTAGATTTCGCCAGGTCCCCACATTCAGGAATGGTGTGATTCGAAAGTTTGCAGACAACACATCCGAAATGAAACGATTAGCAGCACGCGATTTTGAAAATATCTTACAGGTTTTTTGATTATTCGTTTTGTTGTCACGGTTGCCGAAACCTCAGTCTTTAGTGTTCTATCGCGGTTTTCGAGGGGCTGTTCCCCTCCGAACACGATGCAGCCGTGCAGTCTTTGCTATTTCGATTTGCACAATGGCATGCACTCGCCAAGCTTAGGCTCCAGTCCGAATCTACAGTAACTTTTTTACAAGAGACATTCAAACAGCTCTCTCGGAAGCTGTGGAAGTTCCAATGTGACACATGTGCCGCCTTCAATACTCTGGAGTTACCGAAAGAGAAAGTGGCTCGCCAATGCAAGTTGACTCAGCGCTCTGAACCTAATGCCGCCCCTCCAGAATCAAGCCAACCGAAGGTAAAGAAGTTCAATCTCGGCACCTACAAGTTCCATGTGATGGGTGATTATGTGAGAACTATCAGGTTCTTTGGGACCACTGATTCATTCACAACTCAAATGGTAAGTACTTGAAGTATTTTACTATCGACCTGAAATTCTATTCGGCCAGGGGGAACTGGCACACCGAGCTCTAAAGGCTTTTTATCCGCTGACGAACAAATTAGATACCCCAGCTCAGTTGGCTAAGCATGAGCGCAGGTGTCGCGTGCTCCGACATGTGGCAGAAGCAGGAGGCATGTTCTCGGCCGACAGTCAATCACCCGTTGACGCTCCCACTTCAATATTCTCTGGACAGCATCACCACATCGCGGCTAATCAGGACAACCCGGTCAATATATATGCATTCGTTCGAGAACATGACGATGATCCGGCCGTCGAGGTAGTAGTGAAATTCAATCGTTTGCGCACCTTACATGTTTCTTACATTAGTTCTCAGAATTTTATACCGAAGCTTAAGGATCACATCCTTTTTCGGCTTCGAAAGCTAGACATTAGCTTTTGTGATCACACCTTCACAGCCAAAGAACATAATACAGTAATCATTCTGAACCATACAATCTACTCACATCAAACAATGCAGGTGCATTACATCACGTACGACCTTAGGCGTGAATACGACACCATCAACCCTAGAACACATGCTGATGTCATGGTGCTTTCGGGGGAGACGATGCCAAGTCACCCATATTGGTACGCCTGTGTACTGGGTATATACCATGTAGAAACATGGCTCAACGAAGGAGCTCGACCCGTAAAGCGGCACCTTGATGTTCTCTGGGTCAGGTGGTTGGCACCACCGCAAAACTATCGATCTGGCTTCAATCAGGCTCGGCTTCCAAAAGTTGCATTTGTGGACCAATCGGACTCGGATGCATTTGGGTTTCTCGACCCGTCGCAAGTGATCCGAGGAGCTCACTTAATTCCTGCCTTCACATCGGCACGTGGAACGAGCTCCCTTCGCTACGGAATATCATTGGCGCGTTTTGAGGGGGAGCTAGATGATTGGGAAGAGTATTATGTTGGGATGTAAGTAAATAGATTACTTCCTTTGCCAAGCTGACCCTCTTATGTGGGTCAGATTTGTTGATCGCGATATGTTTATGCGATATACACCCTTTGGTGTTGGGCATCCAGTGGCAATTCGGAGTATAACCAGAAATTGTATTGGCCCGTGGGCACCAGCTGACACCATGGATGTCGTAAACGATGACGACCACGAGGAGCTCAGTGATGGCGAGGGTCTCGGAGAATTCAACGATGAGTCGGAAGACGAGGAGAGTGCATTTAGCGACGAGGAGCCAGAAGATGAAGATGGGGAAGATGACGGTGACGAGGTTGACGACTTCCTTTCTTTTTGATTGAACAAAAGGTTATCTGCTACTGGGGCCTTATAGTATACCTGAGAGTGACACGAATTTAGGACTCTCAGTGATCTGATGTTGTTTGTGCATTTGTTTGTACCGTCATTTTCAAGTTGGGCAGTGCTGGTTCTGCCGCCACATGAGCCTCCGAGTCTTCCGCACTCATGACTCCGAGTCAAGACTGCTCATCCTCTCTGATTGGGGACAGTTTGTAAGTTCCATCCTTGATAGAGTTTTGACCAGTCAACAACCCTCACATTCATTCGAAAGTTAAAAGATGGAAGGTGCCTACTCCACTGCAACTGAGGAAAAGACAAGATCTACAAACGCTGCGCGGAAAACTTTCCTCCAAGGCGATCATATAATCCAAAGTATCTGGCATCTTGGGGATGACATGAGGATCATATCATGACAACAGATCATATCTGAGTGGGCTGTATGAGTCAGATACCAGCCTGAATGCACGAGACTTACCAGTTTGCTGTGACAATCTTGCAACCATTTCCTGGTCATTCAAAGGCACTCTGATCTCTAGCTGCAATTGAAGACTCCCCTCAAAGTCACGGTAACAGTCAAAAAGAGGTAGGCAATTTATGTTATGATCATTATCATGGACTGACTCACGTGTGGCACAGTCGGAACTTGTTTAACAACCCCAAAACAATTCACTGGATAAGCGGCTGCTCAGGCCAGTGATATCTCCAAGTCATGAAAACCCTTGTCGCCACAGGTAGAGCATTTCAACAGGCACCTACCACCCACTTGCATCATGGTTCATCTGGTCTAGGGCAGAACAACCCCCATGAACCACCTGTGTTTCCAACAACTTCCCCTAATCCTCGAGCAGCTTCAAGTTCTGCCTATGGCTCTTGTGGTTCACAACACGCATCTGGCGCCCAGTACCAACCTGAGGCATTCAAAATTAGGTCGGCGCCCAATGCGGCTGCATACCCTAATTATCAAACTTCGCACTTGCAGGATCCTGCAGGCGGCCCAATTTTGCAGTTGGGACCGCAGTCTTCCACAGAATTGCACGATCTCACAGGAGAAACACGTTAGCATTACTGTCGAGCGATGATTTTCTTGATACTGTGGTGCAGGTAAGTATGTATCTCAATGTTACTTGACTCACACTTAATCTTCACTTCAGCGGCCCACGAACGATGGGCAATTCAAATCGTTTCGTGTTCCATCTGGAAATTCCTGCATCTCTGACATGTCAGAATATATATTGGGAATATCGCCGTTATATAGTATCCCTCGATGGACCTGACTGGGCGCTTGGCATCAGCAATACCGTCTTGCTTGCTGCGACAATCATTGATTGGAAAACATGACAATGTTTGAGGATCGGCTGGTTCCAGATACGTGTTTTTCACAGTCCGGAATGCGAGGCCCGTCACACAGCATTGAAACATCGCGCATTGCCATTGCAGGGCAGTGATAAGGACTATTATGCCTCATTCATGGTGCTGTAGCAATTCTCCCAGTCTGCTGAAGTAACATGCATTTAGTGCGTACGTACATAATTTTTAGGTCTTTCATTTTCTCATCTCCCATCAGGTTGACTGACTCCTGCCGTGGCAGACGCAGTGCATTCTTTACACACTCAATAGTAATTCCATCACTTTACTGGGCCAGTCTTCGAAACAAGTCAACGTACAGAGCTTAGTGGTAGTGCATAGACCCCGATGCTGGTAAGCAGTCTCTTTAGACAGCAGAGCACAGCTGAATTGACACCGCTGGCAGAAAATGTCTGAGGCTTGTACTAGTGCTTCCTTCTACTATACAGCCATGAGTTTGTCGGGAGCTTCTCCTCTAGGACACAAAGCTCTACCGACAGCTGCACTGATAAGTGCGTGTGTCGCATCTGCTCGAGCGTACAGAGATGGTCTGCAGAGTCGTAACAGCTATTCAGCACTCCAGGGTCTGTTGTTCGGTTGTCCACCACATACTATCTAATCCCATCCCCACAGAACATTGCAGTCAGTTCTGTAAATCACACGCGAGCAAGCTCAGGATACCAAGTATCTCTACGAAGAGGTATCTGTGATTATTGGAGAACTAGAGGGGATTGTCGGCTGCCTTTGACAGCAGGTGAGAGTCATGGCTAACGCTCAATGTGCTGTTTTCAATTAAAATTTCTAGTCGCTATGAATCAAGTGTAGTGTTTTCGCCAGGGGGCAAGCGTGCTCGCTACTATCTCTCTTCTCAGCAACTTTGAATTCGAGGATGTTGATGCTCAAGACGTCTCCATATGTCCTTAACATGCTAATTTTCCAACAAGCAGCAAAGCTTTCGGGCGTCTCTCGAGGAAGCGACATGCTGACGTGCAAGACGGTCTATGTACGCAGGGAGTGCTTAATGTGCAGCCAAGTGCGGCGCGAGACCGGCTGGCTCCCACCTCCCTAAATCCTACTACCACTGTGCTTTTCGACCAAGCGGGCTATCAGACGTGGGCGCCTTCGTGGTCGAGTGACCCAACTCCCCTGATCTCAGCTCATCAAAATGACTTTGATGAGTTCTTCTATGATTTGACGGACTGGCCGTCACTGCGTACAGCTTCCTCGACCCGAACCTTGTTGCAATCTTTGAGCAACAAGCCGGGGATGACATTACCCGCCCTTTTGAATCAAGTCTTGAGTTCCATGAGTATTGGAACTGTACGGCAGATTTGGACTATCGTGTTCAATGTGTTTTACTATGGAGAGACATACTTCTGGCACACTGCTAGATGACCAGTGCAGAACTACCTATGAATCTCAATGCCGTGTTGTTTCGTACGCTGTCCGCTCCGCTACCATGAAGTCACTTACTTACTTTTTTTTGGTTTAGTTCATGTATATAGTCGTGAAAGTTGCGCATGCTCGAAACCAGCAACCTTGGCAAGCGTAACAGTCAGATATTGTTGATGTAGTACTTGAGTTATTTTACATGAATCACAGTATTCTATCTATCATCAAGTTTCAGCTAACGTTATGTTTAGTTAGCGTTGCCCACTCACGGTCAATCCAATTGCGCTGATTCAACGGAACACACTCGACAACTTCTGCCACCATTTCGAGAAGACCCCGGCGTTTCTCGCCTTCTTCTCCCTCCTCTCCCTCGCTTTCCTGTCCTTGACCCTGTTTTTCCTCTCCCTTTCCTCTCTCCCTTTCCTCCTCCTCTCCCTCTCCTTCTCTTGCACCTTCCTCCTTTTCTCCCTCTCATTCTCCCTCGCCTTCCTCTCGCTCTCTCGTTCTCGCTCCCTCTCCTTCCTCTTCCTTTCTCGCTCCCTCTCGTTCTCCCTCCTCTCGTTCTCCCTCTCGATCCTTCTCTCCACTAGCTCCTGGACTTTCCTCTCCCTCTCCCTCGTTCTCTCCATTATCTCTTGACGGCGATCAGTGCTGCAGTAGCGCTGATCATTGTTCAGGAATCAGTGCACCATTGGATATCAGAATGGTTCACTTACATTATCCCGCGGTGACATTGTGATAGTATAGATTTGACTTGGATGTGATAGCCTTTGCGATGAGATGTGGAATCCGCTATGCAGCATCAGTTTCCTTTTTAGGCAAGTACATGTTTTGTGCTCAGTTCGAAATTAAGAACCTCACTTCCTTCACTCTGACGTTCGCAGTTCACCACGTTGTTCAGTGTAAGCAATTCCTCTATTATCAATCGTTCTGCTAACTCGTCTAGGTCCTCGTCATTGACGACGCCAGTGATTTCGAGGTGACAAATGTCCAGGCATACAACGGCTACATTCTCCACACCGGTTCTCTCAAATACGATCAACTTTCCGTCGATGATGAAGTCATCTCCTTCTACAATGAGCTCCACCGCTGGCCGCTGCGTAGCAACCACACCGCAATGCACATCCTTAATTTCTGTCTCCGTGAGGTGCTCGGCGACCACATTGACCAGAGGGGTTCGCTCGTGGCACCAACAAAACTTTGCCTTGACTTTTCACACAAAGCACAGAAATCTCTTCCTGAGCTCACGAAGATCGAGTCAATGAGCATTGACCGGATCAAGAAGAATGTGAAGGTATACGGCAAGGACCTGGATCTCACAACTGCGCACAAGATATCTGGGCTGCGCGCCATCTGCGGAGAGGCATACCCAGATCCTGTGCGTGTTGTCGTGTTCGGGTACGATGTAGATGAGGTTGTGAAGGACATCGACAACCCGAAGTGGCGGAGCACAAGTGTTGAATTTCGTGGTGGTACTCAGCTAGTACGCTCTCGAACTACCAAGAGTGACATTGCGACATTCCTCCGTGTGAATGAATTGAGAGGCTTTGATGCCTCTACCGTCCGAATGCGCGCACTTTGAATTGAAGGATCGGCCAGCCAAGACGAAGCGTGAGGTTGCGAACAACATGACGGGCAGGTCTGGGGCGCGAGATGACATGGCATCGCGGGTTGGTGAAAGTGGTGAGGAGTGTGAGGAATTGATGAGGAGCTTGAGGACGCAGTGAGACGCGAGGGTTTGAGTACTTTACTCGAGCGCTGTATGGCTGGTGCCCTAGATATAAACAGCAATACAATCAAAACATATCGAAAGCCTATTGAGATTGTCATAAGTGATGTAGCGGCTCTCCTATTGTGGAGGCCAGCTGCTACACTTTCGTTGAGAACTGCTCTAAATTCGCTGACCAGTGCGAAATACACATGGGCGTTGGAAAACCTTACATCACGTTCCAGTATGGTAGCAATATTATATAAATTACATAGCTATCCCTTGGTGAGTAATGCATGATGAAAACGTGGATACTTCACCAACCAGACACTATTAACCCACCGTTAACTTGAAGGCTGTGATTGCACAATGTCACAACATTGTCGCAAACTCCAATGTCAATATATATTTGATGTCTACTGCTAATGCTCCTTTCCAAAGTAAAGCCATAAATAGTTTTGACGTTGAAAACTTGAATTACAACAGATGGACATATTCAACAACTTGGACGCAACTACGCTATGACCCCTTACTGGTAGTTATGTCACAATGTCGAAACATTGTCACCGACGCCTCATTGTAGCGTAGATTTGTGTTCATCCATGCCTATGTATTAGCAAGTCAGATTTCTTAGCGCTTAAATAGGTATATTTGACAAAAGCAAAATTACATATTCATGTAGTTATCATGGTTACAAAATCACGGACTCATGAATTCGCTGATGAAAGGCCCTTGGTTGGGTGATGTAATTAATGCGGTGCTCGATCAAGCACGAAGAGGTAGTATACAAAGTTCTAGTATCACTGTACTTGCGCAGAATGTTTGAACATCAGGAGGGTTCAAACACATCAGGAAAACGTCGAGTTCCTTTTTGTCCCTTCATTTCCTTAACAAATTTACCAAGGTGGCTAAGAAGAATAAGCACTATTAAGGAGTAATTTTGTATTTAATTGTATTTATTCTAAGGCATATGGTGGCTGCAAGGAGAATTAAGTCAGATTAAGTAGACCATGCAAATTTTCGAAGAAAATCAAAGTTGTAACCCTTGTCAAGGGTAGTCTATCCATCGTCTCATGACATTTTTTGGTCAAGATCCTAGTGAGTTATAAGCAAAATACTAGAAAGTGGTGTGTTCATGAAAGTTCAGGCACACAAGTTATATTTAGTCACTAGTACTTGTAGACTCGTAATTTTTTCTAAGTCCAATGAATGTGGTATATATTTCAATTGCTGCCTATATATATACAAGGTAATGTAGTCTACTGGTAAAGCTGCTGGACAGTTTGAACATTGATCATGTGATCTCAGCTGGGTCAGCTGTATGGTCGAGAGTTCAAACCAGCTCGAAGGTAAAAAATAAAGTGCACTTTTTGATATCACTTTGACCAAACTTTGACTGCCTTAATGTCCTTAGATGAGGAAATTTCCTTGTCCTAAGTCGAGGGACCTACTTATTTCAACTTATTTAAAATGTGGAAAAACAGCCTTTATATTCCTTATTATGTGAATTAAGGCATATAAGAAGTAAATAAGGGACAAAAAGGAACTCGATGTTTTCCTGATGCAGTAGCAGGTAATGTCGGTAACTTGTTAACAACACTGCTTTCGAGTTGTTCTTGCTGCAAGGTCGCAAATATCAAGGAGTGCCTTGTGAAATCACGTAGTCGTGACTAACCTTAATATCCATTGCCTCGTACACCTCGATCATTAGGCTATGGTATCAAAACGATGAAAAAATATGGTAAGCATATGCATAGACTCTGAGCAAAAGCGCACTATATTTAATACACTGTGCACTTGATGCGATGGTGATGTATCGCATTGCCAGATACATCCTGGTTCACAATCCATGATCGATAACCAGTGGATATGTGGCATCCGCAGCTCGACAGAGAACTCGCACGTGCGATAAAAGAAGCCCGTTGAAGCAGTGCTATGCATCTTGATGCTGGACCCCCTGTCACGGTCCTCTTCATATTCGTCTTGGTTGACCCCGTAATTTCCGCATCAACATGCAGGACGCTCAACATTTGATCGTACAGGCTCGTGTCGATGGCAATTGTATTTCAGTGATCCACTCCCATCATGCTCAGCAATTCTATAGGCAGGGTATGAAAGTCGCACCGTACGGTATGCACTGTTTACAGTATCCCCCATCTAGAATGCGCATTGGTGAATCACAGAATAAAAGGATTGCTGATTCGATGTGGTAATTGAGGCCGTGGAATTTGTGCAGGCAGTGCACCAGTGTTCACTAGCAGTCTGGTCAGTAGATTGCACGATGGAGTGGGTCATAGAAGCAGTCAGCTTGGAAGTGAGCGGGACCGGTAATCTCCGAGGGTCTCGCAACTGAAATTTAAGTTTCAACCCTCGATCGGTCACCATCCATTCAACAACACCAATAACAGTTAACTCATGCACTCATTCTGTAGTTGACTCGGATATCATCAATGACAGTATGTTCGAGGAATTATTTTATTCTAATATTCTGCAATAGGCTACTACCCAAATGGCCGTTCCGGAGCCCACTCAAGAGAACGAGAAGCTGCGAAACTACATGATGAGCTCGCTGATGCAACATGGGAACCCAGTTCACGACAGCCGTACAGGCAAACTATCATTAGTGTCTCTTTGGTGTTCTCTGACGGCCGTGCTAGCTAGGTGAGTTCATTTTAGAGGCCTTTAAGCAGATCTGATGGACGATTTACAGTCGCATGGGTGACACGCCAATCTAGTCGGCGTATATGTGCTACATACTATCAGCGCCTTACTGATACTTTGGCAGGTGCGCTTGGTGTCTTCTGACCCGAAACCCCGATTCACTGTCTTTACCCCACTCTGCATACACTTTGGCAAGTGTGCTTGGTGTCTTTTTTTTTTTATTCAGATTTAATGTCATATGGAGAGGAATACTCTAAGGAGGACAGTACTAGCTAGTCGAGGGGACCCCCAGTGTCCCCAACGCATCTCTGCTTGGTGCCTTCACTCAGCACACCTCGTCTCCTTGCCATGCACATTTGTGATGGAAATATATACTCGAGTGGCAAGTCTCTTTTTCAACCCTCACGCATATTGTCAATATCGTTGAATCATACTCGAACAGACATCGAATGCCAATAACACCCGCAACTTGAGCGAGAACTGATGCGATAATCTGCCGCGACGTCCAATCTACCATCGATCGCCTAATATACCTCGACACTCCAGATCAATTTAGATAGGCACCACCACAAATCCTCGGACAACTTATTTTGAACTACAGAGCACCCATCAAGCATTGCCCATGTTACACGATACTGCTAGTCGACAAATGTACGCGCTCCTGTCGAGCTTTGACAAGTCAGCATCTACTAGACTGGCGATATCCCACATTAAGTGTCCTCTTTCTTAGCTGGGACTCTTCTCTTCTCCAGCTCTGTATGCACCCCAGGAACCACTCGTTCTAGATCTATACTCGTTCCTGACCCACAGGATGCTCAGCTCCACCTACCAAAACCTGGTCTTGTACCAGAGTGGTTCAAAAGGGACGAAAGGCGTAGGTCAGGCGGGTCCGAGAGACTCGGAGAAACGAGCGCCTGATCTTGCTTGTACTTGATGAAGCGTTGCTAGTACTCCCACACCTGGCGTGCATGCACGCCGACGGAGGGAGGCCAATTCATTCCTGTGTGGCTCCGAACGAGTAGGAATGAAGTGTTTGTCATTTTGCACACTTGACTGGCATCGATCAATTGAGTATCTGCAGCACAGCGTCTCGTTTAAAAAATGGTGATGTCATTGGGTGAGGTCATATAAATTGAGAACGCGGTACCAGTACTACGTGGTTTAAGGTGGGATGAGGATTGCATGAAGTAGATAGATTTACAAGGTTGATCATGATGGTATGGTGTTATAACAAATGAGTCGTTCAATGAAGCGTGATGCATGATGTAGCTCAAGGAAAGCTTTTTGGATGAATGTTTCTTTGTGTGTATCACTTCGTCTGACTCTGCAGCAACGTCAGCTTCAGTTCTGTGCTGTTGCTTGTGTGACACTTACTCGAAGGTAAATCCGGGCATTCGCAGCACACTGAATCGGTACGGGCAATGTATTCGACCGTTTTTCGACCTCCTGCTTTTTATTTTGCGCAGGAAGCGTCGAGGCGGGTTCCCCATACTAACGTTCTGTGAGACGTCGAACGACAGTAGTCGTGACCACATGCACTCACGCGATCGAATCTGTGCATGTCGACTTTGCTCATGACAGGAATATTAATGGTTCCTTGATACTTGGCATTGGTATCAGGAGTAGCAACAAGCGTGTGCGAGGAGGATGAGGCAGAGCTGTAAGATGACTTCTTGGAGCTCTTCTGCAATAGCGTTACTCATCAGGCGCTGACCGCTCTATGGAGCGATGTCACTCACAGCGCTAGCGCACTTGCGTGCCTGAGTCCCGAAAGTCGACATGGAGAGATGGGTGGGTTACAAGTTCAGAGTGTGAGGGAAGAAGATAGAATCAGATGGCCCAAATGTCGCGTTTGTCTTCTGAGAGCTTGCGCTGCGGGTTGAGTTGGCTGCTGGCATGGGGAGTATATATACTGTTCTTGACGGTCGTGCATTGACCCGGTTATGACAGCTTGCCCAGGGCGGTAGGCGCTCTGCCAACACGATTGTCAAAGAACCAACCCATCGGCTATTACCAGAGTGGTATGAAGGAGATTGGCGCCTGTATTAGAAGCTCCAAGGCCTGGTTACTGCCACCCATATTAATAGGACAGGAAAAAACGTGGTGTGTGAGATAGCAAGCTATTTCGAATTGAGAATCAATAGAGATAGATGCGATCATCAAGACTTAGCCTGCTATCCCAACACCAACGACTCGGATAGTTGTCTGACAAGAACTTTTGGAGAACGACTCACAAGTGTTCTGGTTGTCCGAGTCCGACGTTAGGCCTTGATGACTGCGAGATGGTCGCCGGCCTACATGTACGTCAAGAGAAGCACAAAGTTCAACATAGCAAACGATTTAACCTACTGATGATCGGAATGAGACAATCAACTGTGCCTGCGGCGGGCTGCTGAATGTGTATGAAGGAAACTCGAATGAGAGGCTGTGTACAAAGCTATACACAGTACGGTAGTGCACATTTTTTTAATCTTATCCTCTGCTACAACTGTAGCCGGGCGTCTACTACCACACCAGAAAGGCCAGGAGACGCCACCTGGTAGGACCCATGGTATGTAGCTATACTTGTGTCGCAGCTGCGGGCAATACTTTCCGCTCAGTTCGGTTTCATGTTGAGAATTTAGGATGGATATCGACGGTAGGTGAATGGAGCGACTGATGATCGAATTGGAAGACTGCTTAAGCAGAGATTGCCAGTACTCGATGTGATAGTCGGTTGTAACATGGGAGCGACGGTAAGATCGGGTTCCAACGACCGAGGAATTCGAGAAGCTCTTCTTGGTGACTCCTGTGCGCCAGAACTCCAGAAGCAAGATATGAAAAAGGCGCTAGTACTTGCCAACACACCCAAAGACGACGTTTTTGGCTCGGGTGACACTTGTTTCCGGTCTTCCCGGAGTCTGATCCCCGCTACGCCCCATACTATTTATCCGGATTAAGAAACACGCGGAGCCCCGTCATCAGATCGTTGCGCCCATTCTCAGTGACGGATTTCAGTGTTTGCCGGCTCCGAGATCGCGTTCACTCACCCTTTAAATCAGTTCTTCTAACTAACGCTCAGTCTCAACAGGTATATAGAATCAAGCTGATTGGAGTCTTGAAAGTATTGATCAAATAGATTCAAGTTGTAATCAGAATCTGTGGAGGGATTGTAAAATGTACGCTCATTTTAATTGCATGAGTCGAGAGAGTGAAAGCATAGGGTGCTTCTATGGCCCATGATGCATGATGCTTGGTACAATCTATACCGAGTCTCGTTGGATTTCAGTAACGGACAATGCAGTTGCCCATTAGTTGGCAAAAAGTAATTAAACTCTTCACTGACATCCAGCAGTAATTATAATACAACAAGAAATGGGCCTGTATACATAAACGTCGCCTTAAATATACTTCGAAGCAGCATATGTTTAATAAATACCACGACGGATCCTCGACCACATCTCTCCTCCCTGCAGAATGCTCGGAAACCATTTCCCTACACAGTACCGCTAGTTGATATATGTACATGCTCCTGGAAGACAATCGAATTCATGCTAGTGTCTGCGTCGGAGCCGGCAACGAGTTTTGCGTGATATTCTCGAACGCTGAGGATGAGGCGTGGTCCCAACACAAACGCCTGCACGGACAATAAAACCACGCGAGCACTATCAAGTATCATAGCTCCAATAGAATTTGAATTCTACGGAAATGATGAGTCGTCGGTATAAGCAAATGTCAGCGACAAGCCGGCGCACCAGGACCACTGGAGAAAGAGTGATAAGCTGGAAGCAAGAGATACCGGCAAAGCTAGCACGTGCGGAATTTAAGCAGGATAAGATAACCACGTTCTCCATTACAAGCTCACCTCGCAAAATAAAGCACGTGAGATTTTATCAGCACTCCGAAACAATCCCCGATCGTCGATCCTGTCGATGGGTCGAGGCGTCGCAGGTCACGGAAGTGTTTCACAGCAATCCAGACCGAAAGACACAGTGCGAGGATCTCCCAAACAGTGGTGAGTATCCAAACCATCGAGGCTAGAAGCTGGGCGTCCCCCTCAAAGTCATAACCACAGACATGAATGCCAGACAGTATGGCCTCCACTTGTGTTTATCCAATGAGCTGTGATCTGCAAGTCAGCAAGCACAACTTACCTGCTGCAAAATTCTTGAGTCCTATTGCCGTGAGTACTCCACAGGAGATGTTAACAGCCAGAAACATAATAACAAGGAAGATAAGCATAGTTCTGGATCCTTGGTACATGGCATGTAACCGAGCAATCATGATGACTTGCATCATTTTTCAGTTGAGTCAACATCACTGAAATTTCGCCGCTCACCGCCCAGCATGGCAGTTATGGCTACATTTGTCCAATTTGTTGCGTAAGACAGCATATTGCCTGAAACACCCAATCAGTGATCACCTCGTACTAGAATCAGACACTCGACTCACACCTGTGTAGTCACTATGCTGAACCAAGGTCACTGCTCAGAATTTCACTCACCCCTAGGTATGTGTATTAATTGGATAGGAGGGAGATGATCGCGGAATACTCACTGTATCTGTTAGCGACACCGCTGTTATATTTGCTGTGTGCTGCTGGTCAGAAGAATCAAACATAGTGTATATGAGACATACGCAGAACACTGGCGCTAATTGTCAGATGTGAGCTATTAGCAGAACACCAATCTTTGGCCTCGATACATACACAGAATAAGGTATTCCAATATAGCGTATCTAGCACATTTTGGAGTCAGCACAACATCCAACCACGGTACAGTATAATATGAGGTACGAACACCCAAATACAGCACAGTCATGAGAGACCAGCGTTGCCTCTGTCGCGAATTATCGTATTCTCCTGTTGTTATGATGAGACTCCGTCACTCACCCAGATCAGTTCAATCTATAACGCCATCCTTAGCGAGTTGGCTGCTCTGGCGATAAGGTTGACCTACCTCTTGTCCAATTGTTAATACTGGAGTTATCATAAGAATGGCAGCAGGATCAGAACAACGTCCTGCTCACCCCAGTCATATACAACCACGACGCCGGCGGCAACTGCAAAATGCAAGTCAATGTTAGATCGAGACATCACCGATTGACACGACAAACCTATCCAATAGCTTAGAAAAATCTCCACAACGAGTGAAGGCCACCAACTGGGATCATTTGAGACGTAGGTCATATTCGAGGGATTGGTGTGAGCGAGTAATGGTTGGGGGAGTTAACGATTTAGTCGTAGTGTCCGTGCTAGATATACCACCATCGAGGGCCTGTGTCGCCAAAACGGCATGATGGAAACGGATATTTGATCTCGTCTCAAGACCCTTGATTGGGCGAAGTGAGTATTGCGGTGCGACCTCAAGCATGAGGAGGAAGTCATCAAAGGTCATTTTAGTTTTATACGTGTGCATGCAACTACTTGATGACGAGGAAAGTTCCAATCGTTGGCGATTTTGGCAGCTATTTTCAACGCGATTTTGGGGTGTCCTCGTTGCAGGCGTGCATAAATCGATGAGTTCTGAAACAAAACAATCTAACTGAGGTCTAAGCGTGATGTGATTGAAACAAATATGTGTACCCTCTTCGGCCTTGCTATACAAGCCCGAGGCGTAGCAGCTCCTTCCATTACTGTTATGGAACAAGGACCATCTTGCGGCACCTCACCAGCCTACAAGTCATACACTGAGAAACCGTGACACAGAGTGTATCGCAGTAGAGTAATTGTAACTGAGTCGCTATATCAGTCGCCTTGGCACTCATGCGCTTAAATCAGTGGGCAGCGGAGTTATGTCGGGGCGATGAACAAAAATTTGGTTAGTATAGAGTGATTCTGATACAACACGCACTATATCTGACGCATCGCACTACTACTACCAGTAGATTCATGAATGATATCTGTTGAATACTTATGAGACACCACCCAGAAATCGCACATGTGAAATAGAATACCTATAACACGCCGGCAGCCTGATTTCTGATCGTAAAGACTCATGTTGATAGCCATTGTGTGCATGACGCATGAGTGGAGGTAGGTAGTAAACGTTGGCACAGTCCAGGACCGGTAATTGTCAAGCACGATTGGATTGACATTTGTTTGTTTGTGTCTGTCATCTGAGGCTATTGTTCCACCTGCTGCCCCGTTTGCCTGCGCCCAGTAAGTAATGCATACATATAGACTTTATCACCAGTGATATTTTGTGAATGGATGGATGAGGCGTGCATTTACTAAAACTGTGGTACATGCGAACTGTGTGTTAAAATCGTCGAGGCCGTAAACATATCAAATAGTAGTAGGCCATGAATTCAATACAGAAACTAAGTAGAATGGAAAGCATCAGAAACAGCGCAAGCGCATCAATATACTAATGACTCGACGAATAAAGACCAGCTCCTAGTATTAGGGCGGAGACCTGCCTCATCGACATGTACGCGTCGAGATACAAACATATAAACTCATTGGAAGGCATCGGATACAACACAAGAGTATCAAACACCATCACCCGAATGGCGAACAGCAAAGACCAGCTCCTAGTACCAGGAGACCTGCCTCACTGACGTATGCGCTTCCAAACACGACAGAAAACGAAACAAGGCATTGGATCCAGCAGACCGTATCAGCACTCCATGGCTCAAATGGCGAACAGTCGAAGTCTAGCTCCGATAGCTTCTGCACTGCTGAGTCTAGGAATGCCGTACTAGAGATGTCGTCTCAATTGATTGTCTCCTTTATCGACTCAGAACACTCACCCGTTCGGAAATCCGGGCCCGGTAAGCACCCTGACTAGCAAAGTGGTTGTATGAAGGAGGTTCCACAGCGATGTATGAAGCATGAGTGCTCGAGTTACCCCTCTGAGAGTCGATGAACTGCTGAGCGTGTGCTCTTGCGAACACAGGAGGATGGAAGTTTTGTGAGACAGGCTCTTCCATGTACTTTGGCGGAGGATTGTCGTGGTGACGGGACTTCTTTTTCTGTTCACCTGTCGACTACACAGACGTTAAAAGAAGACAAACGTGAGTACACGGAGACGTACGCGAGCAGCCAAGTGCGCTTGGTACTTGTATGCACTCATGATAGTAGGAAAAGGATGGAATGGATGGGGAACGGATTTGTGTGGTCGTTAGTGTGATGTGAGGATGATGGGGGGTGTCGTAAAAGTGAGTGGAACGGCCTCTGCTGTCGAATGCCTGAGGAACACCTAGCCGGTAATCGGTGGATTGTATTATATAGATAGATATCGCGCGCCTAAGTGATGAGATAACTGCTAGAACAAGACACCGCTGACGTGCCTCGTGCACTGCGGCGCAAAGCCCTAAGAAGAAGCCCCTGGACCGCTGCCAGCAACCACTGTGAGAAATGACTCATCAGCTGTGTTGGGCAGACTTGGCATTTGGTAACAAACGATCGAGTGATACAAGTGCAGCATCGCGTTCGGTAGCACACGGACGCCGCTATCATGAACGCATAGGCTCTATACAACATCAGAAGAAGGCAATCTTTCTTCGTTTTGGTTTACCTGAAAAGACTGATACACACAGGCTTACTGTCGCATGCGCTAGTCGTCACGAAGATAAGCGGATAAATCCATAATCATTGCGCCAAGATTCAGTATAAATATATATATCAAGACGCACAACAAAAGTCTGCCACAGAAGGCCAACGGCGTGTGATGGATTAAGCAGCGCTGGCCTTGGAGGTGCAGTCACCTGAGGTCACCACAGTCAGCTGCGCACAGGACAAAAGGTAGAGTTGTCATTGGGCCCAGCCACAGCAATACGTCAAGATTCCGAACCAAATATGTTCAATCGTGAATACGCGTGCACTGCCACTTGCACGTTGTGCCATGCAAG
>JABBWB010000402.1:0-34770 GCA_016628085.1 Suillus occidentalis
CCGAGATCAAGTGCTGGATCCGTAGCACGGGTGAAGACGTACCGCGCATCTTATGGTTGTCTGGCACGGCAGGAAAGGGCAAATCAGCCATCGCTCATACCATAGCGAACTGGTCTCATGAGCGCGGGGGGATGCGAGCTTGTTTCTGCTTCGACCGCACAAGGGAACGCCGCCACGAAAAGATATTTACCACAATCGCACGCGACTTGGCTGATTGCGATGTTACCATGCGGGGCGCATTGGTGCGTGCAGTTCATGACGACAACGAGCTCAAGCACACCATAGACATCTCAAGACGATGGCAGGAGCTAGTCGTAGGACCAATCAGAGAGGCCTCGAAAGCAATCACTGCGCTCGTGCAGATAGTCATTGATGCGTTGGACGAGAGTGGTGACGCGAATACCCGGGAACAAATTCTTGGTCTGCTGTCTCAAAAGACGGACGCCCCTTCCTCCCAGCACTCTGAGCTGCCGGCAAATGTCCGTACAATCATCATTTCCCGTCCACTCCAAGATATTCGCGATACCCTGGATGCATCACACGTCCGTCATATCTCCATGGATGATATCCCGCCTGCGTCCACACACAATGACATCCAGTTATACATTTCCACCAGGCTCGCAGGGCTGCGCAACTGCTTCAACGATGCGCACTTCAAGACGCTTGCCGAGAAATCCGATGGTCTGTTTGAATGGGCTCGTCTCGCCTGTGAGTACATCAAGGGCACAAACAGAGTTGGCCTGGGTCCGGCGGACAGATTCAATGCTGTGGTTGCTGGAACATCTGAAACAGGAACACGTCTGTTGGATATGATGTATGCACGCATTCTGGAAGAAATCATACCGAAGCACGAGCACAGGGAAGCCATGCCAGTGTTTTGCTCAGTGATGGGGCAAATCCTTGCCTCGTTGGAACCACTTCCCGTGCCTGCATTGACGGCTATGCGACTGCATTTTCCTGATGGGCGCGGCAGTTACGATGTGGAAGGTGTCATTAAGTCCCTAGGCTCGCTTGTCACCGGTATCACGAATCCTCAGGCTCCCATACGTCCCCTCCATGCGTCTTTCTACGACTTCCTCACAGACAAATTGCGGAGCCACGACTTCTTCGTTGATACGTCATCGGTACAGAGCGATCTTGCCTTTGCCATGCTTCGAGTCATGGACTCAGAGCACGGGCTTCGCTTCAACATCCGCTCCTTAGAGAATTCTTACTTGCCCAACTCGTCTGTCCCTGACTTGGAAAAACGAGTAAAGGACTCAATTTCGGTGGAGCTATCATACTCATGTTGATTCTGGGGAGCTCATATCAACTCTACGTCCTTCGAATTGTCGCTCGCCAAGGAAGTTGAAGCTTTCTTCGAGCAGGGATAGGTTGTAGGTCCCGAAGGACGACTCCTTTTTTGGATCCCACTCAACTTCCACCCGGCGACGTATGCCCCAGGCAACACGCTGGTGATTGCCAACAATGCCCTGCAGCTGGACTTGAGTCGCGTCGCACACGGCGCATCATGGCACAAGTGTCGAACACAGTAGTAGCTTGTATTACCTTCACGGTAGTATCAGCCGCTTCGGGCATGTACTTATGCCGATCGACTGATGATCTATGCGCGTTCTGCAGATTCCATACAATGTACTTCATTCTTCCGTTCTGCTACAGCTAATGGACTCAGCCTCGTAAAATTGTTGCTAGCTGCATGCACGAAGATTTCGTTCACTACAATTACAAACTCTCCTCACGTCGCTACTATGACATATCTCATTGATGCGCTGGGGCATGTTGTTACAGATGTACTAGCATATAGACGGCAGAAGGAAGTATGCAATGGGCGCGACTCAAAAAATACAGAAAGATGCCTAAGCCCCATCACGCTGCACCCCCTAGCACAGTGGTGATCTAACCCAGATGTCAAGATCACCCAGCCTCAGGATAATTCTGCATCATACGCCTAAGCTCCACCTCCGGAATCCTCGTCTTGAATTTGATAGCACACGGGACATTCGGCATTGCCACGTTCGTGAACCCCATGTCATCCTGCGGCTTCGTGTGATCCAGACTGAGCTGGAAGGCCCAAAGTATAAGAACCGAATTTATGAACACCGATCTATAACGATTCAGATGAGATCGGGAAATCGTATACGTGGAAGTAACTACAACCTGTTGGCGACGTGCTGGCCTGGGCATACGCTGGAAAGAAGGTTAATCAACGAAAGAATGTATGTGACGAGAGACGGCGCTTACCGACGGCCAAACCCAAATACAAAGAACGCGAGATCGTTTCTCAGGCGACCTTCGTCATCAATCCAGCGCTGAGGCTTGAATGCATTAGGCTCAGGGTAGACTTCTGGATCTCGAGAGATGGCCCTGATGCGTTGATAATTTAACATGTTGTATCTGAAAGGACATTGACTCACCAGTGATTCCCAACGACTGTAGTACCGGCGGGAATGCAATAGTTTTCCTGCCGGCGGATGTCAGATTACTCTGTAGCACAAATTGCGGAGGAAGCACTAACCCAAATCACATCTTGAGTAGTTCGGTGAGGCACCCCTGGGGTGAACTGTATAAAACTTAGGTACAGGACCAATTAATTCATAGACCCGCCTTCAGCAGCCAACGGCCTCCATCTCAATGCCTCAGAGACAAAGGCCTCCAGACGAGGAAGGGATGATCTGTCGGTGAAGGTCGGTGCTTTGGCAAAAATGAGTGAATTTACAGAATTGCGACGCGAAAAAACCCGAGTTACCTCGCTTCCTTCCTATGACTTCATCAAGCTCGTCCTGGACTCTAGCTTGTTCTTCAGGGAAATGTGCAGCAGCCATAAGGACTGTACATATTGCCATAGCAGTCTACAACCTTATATCAACGTACAGAATCAGAAAGAAATGAAAGATGCCTCACCGTTTCGGTTCCAGCTCCAAAAAATGCGCCAGCCAGATACGCCATCTCGATATCTGTAAAGCCATACAAATGCTCATTCTCTAGAACATATTTTGCAAACGAAGGGCCGATGTCCTCATTGCTCTGCTGTAGAACAACTCAAGCATCATGTAAAGGTAGGCAACGCATCACGTACCATTTGCAGTTTCACGCGGTTCAGCTGGCCTGTGTAGAGTCGCCTGGTCCTCTCGAATTCGTCCTTTAATTCTGCCGCATATCCAGGAAGGTATTTGAGCCAAGGTATCGAATCCATCAAGTAATGACCATGGCGCAGGACTGTACGAAATCTCCTGATGAGTTCGCGAGCCTCTCTAATTTCGGGGTCGGTTGCTGACGTCGGCGTGGTCTTCCCATATGCGACTTTCAAGATCGTCGATGCGGCATAACTTTCAACGACCCGCAAGTAGCGCATTATCAGACCCCAGCGCTGCACGTAGTTAATCGCTTACGTTGTTGCATGATTCTGAAAGTTGTCTGGATCGTCAAGAAGGTTGAGGATCATGTTTTTCGCTTGTGACATCTGCAGAGGCTGATATTCCTCAGCTGATTTGGGCTGGAGATGCGACTGAAGTGCTCTGCATAGTAAGATGAGGGCTGTTGAACCTTCACAGTATCTCGTCGACGAACCTACGCGACCGACGGAACCTGTCCCCGGCGGGTGCCAAAATGATGCTCAGGCCGCGGGTAAGAATTTCTCCGGCAGCAAGGCGAGGTCGATCAGCTACCAATTTACCCTGCTTCTCCATGATACCCACCGCAGCCTGCCACGGAATGCTTAGTTTGGAGATGATGGCTTATCATGCAGTGACTCACTTTGTATCGACCGATAATCACGGTGGTCCGGAGCCCCGATCGAATAGTAATCAAAGGGCCATACTCGTCAATCCACTGCGCTACAGTGAGAGATGCACTGATCATCAATGAGGTATGATCAGATTACCAAAACGAAAAGGTCAATATAAACTTCACTTCTGAAGGGGCAGGAAGTGTCCCCGAAGTCGCCTGGTGGGAGGAGAAGGAGGAAGGCAGGATCTACGAAGATAAGCACGGATAATCACTCCTACAGCCCAAACGCAAACTGTAGCACCGAGAACGAGCTGCGTGTTGCCAAACATGCGCAAGTCAGGAAGCGGTAGCATGACCGTGACTGATTGGAAGAGTGAAAAAGATGGGACTCTTTTAAAGCACTCCAAGAGATAGGCACTTCAATTTGGCAAGCAGGGAAGTGAGCACATAATGCGGGGAACTGGGCGCAGTGATCGTCAACTTGGAGTCTTGAATGCGTGGCACTCGGGAGTTTAATCGTGACCGCGGCCACGTCACTGATAGCGTATAGAATGGATTGGGAAGCCTAGCCTGTTTTCGAAAACGGAGCTGACTGGTGTGTACAGACCTATCAAGACTCGGAGGCCGAACAGAAAGCTGACTCTGACCTATTATGCAAGGTGCACCGCGCACATACACGCACGACACCAATCGTCATGGCATCCAACCGATCACATATATAGTCAAGCCACTTGAACTCGAAGTCGGGAATCAGGAAGCATGATGGAGTTAGTGTTGTGGTTCGGAACTCGGGATGTTTGGTAACCGGTCTGGTAAAACTCGGCCCCAGCAATTTGAGCTCAGAACGCGATATCCGAGAGTACCTATTTCTCAAGAATGCGCTCCTAACCCTGCGCAGGCAGAATTCCCATCCTATATATCTTCCCAACGCAAGATTGATATGTAAGTTGTCCCGAGCTCCCGAATTCATCTTGCGTCGATGTCATTGCTATTCAGCACATCGCTAATGTCACCAGTGGGAATCGACATCTGATGCACCCACCATATTCCCCTAGCCAGCAAGCCCCCACATCCAGTGCTGTGTCCAACTGCGATGGCTTGGGCTGACTCAGAGGCTGTGAAAGAAGTGTGATGTTTGAGAAGAAATACGTACGTTTCATGTTACATCCGTAAGGGGCTCATGTTATGTAGGTTGATTTCCTGATGAAACCAGTGACCGAGAATTGAGCAACCTTCATGTATAGTGACAGCAGTGAGCGCTGACTAGTTCCTGCCCTTGGAATGCATCTGAAGTCGCATTCAGACTGACGAGATGGCGCTCAACAAATCCCTGATCATGAGATCGGGGACGACATAGTACGGTCTGTTTCATGCAGTGGAGTGGGGGGCCCCTAGGCAAGGGGTCAAGCAGCAGGCGGAGTTCACCGGGGTTTGGCAGTGTTTGTAGCGTAGTCACAGAGCTCGGATGTAGTAGGATAGATCTTCATCTTTCTGTCCGACCCATAGAGAGAGTGGTTTAGGCCACTCCAACTGGTGAACAGAGCGAGATTGTTACAACCAAGACTTATCTTGGTTTCCCCGTAGAGCCCAGAGCACAGCGTTTAGAGCAGAGCCAGAGCTAGAGCTAGAGTCAAGTCCAGAGCAGAGCCCAGAAGCAGAACACGAGCCCGAGCCCGAGCCCAGAGAAGGATATAGAGCTTCCAGAAGTCAAAAACGAAGCCAGAATGACGTCAAAACTCGTACAAGAACACGAGGATAAAGCACCAAGCATAGCATTTAATCCATATGATAACGCCGCACTCACTGAAACACACCATTTAGCCAAGCTGCCTCCCAAGAAAAAACTCCCACCTAGAGACGAGCACGGACGATTCAAAAAGAGAAAACGTGCTGAACCAGATCTTACAGACTCCACGCTACCCTCTTCAGATTCATCGCCTCTCGACACACCCGAAATCAATCAGAGAGCACTAGAGATAGAGCAAGACGAGTCAGAGCAAGAGGTTATACAACAATTAGCAGACGACGAAGAGTCATTGTCAGGCGCACCAGACCCATCTTCAATCACCCTCCCACTCTTTGACAACGATCAATCAGAGGAAGAAGAGGACGAAAGGAGAAAGCCTCTTCAATTCCCCACAGTAGAGCCACCAAGCCCACCACGAGATCCCCCACCGACACCAGTGACAACACCAATTAAACCAAGGGCAATACAAGCCACAGTACCATCGCACAAACTTACTCCACAGATCCCAGCTCCCGTCACCACAACTGTGACTACACCACACATGTCCAACGCTACAGGACCACCAGCGTTATTCCATGGTCGAAGCTGACGAGAACGCGCAGAACTTTCTGCGAGGTACAGAAATGTACATCCTAATCAACGGAGTCAAAGACGAAGCGGTGAAGGTAGCCATATTCAGCACCCTTATATCTGCAGGATCGCAAGCAGACTTGTGGTGGACAAACCTTGACACGACGCATAAGGCCAGCTGGTCAGCTGTCAGAGCGGCATTTATTGCCAAATGGCCAGCGATAGTTGCAGCCGACAAAACCAAGCTGGAATATCAAAAGGAACTGTTAGCATTGCGTCTGAAGGAAGAAGAGGTGGGAGAGCGTATTACAGTGGCAGGCATTGAGACGTGGTCACATGTGCACTTCCATGGCACATTGACGAAGTTAGTGCAAGATGCAGGAGTCGAAAACTGCACCCATCTTGATTCAACCAGTCCGAGACGCGCTTCCACGTACACTGAGAGACTTAACGTCTCCAGCACCACCGGACTGGAACACATTCCTCAACGAGATCAAGAACGCAAATATTGATACGCTACTGGAGAAGGTTAAGCGAGCAAAGGAGAGGAAAGAGGTTGAAAAAGCGCAGAATGCTCGTATTGCCCGCCTCGAAACGAGGCAAAACGATCCTGTGGAGAACCTTCACCTGCAGATGCAGCGGACATCCATCGGAACGCCAGTCAATCAAACGGCACCATACAACGCAACCGCATACAACAATCAAGCACGCCGTCAAGTACGTTATGTGACAGGAAACCAACCAGGGACGGTTCCAAGGCCTCGCGGCCAGCCTCCAACACAAGAAGAGAGAGACTTAATGCGCACGAGAGTCAACGAATTGACTCACCATCCAGATACAGCAGCGGGTCAGGCAGCATATGAAGAGCAGCTTCGTCAGTGGAGAAGTAGATGGGGAAGTGGAGCGAGATGCAGTGAGCACACACCGGTTCCGTTGACACCAGGAACAGCACAGATATGCTCGGGAGAGTGTTTCCGATGTGGCGCGCATGGTCATATTAGCCCGGACTGCCAAGTACCGCAAGATGCACAACTGACGAAGAATGAGACAATATGGAGAGGAATCTGTACACGCACCCTCGGAACATTCAATAGGGCAACAGCGCCTCAAGTCAATGTCGTATTCGAAGGTGCATACATCCATGAAGTAGAGGACCAGGGAAAAGGAGAAGGGTCATCGGTGTAGAGGACCACACGATGACCCAACAGAATGCTATACCTCATGGAAACGGACAACCAGTCCTCGTGTGTGAAGAGGAACCACACGAGGACCAATACGACCATCCCGCCGAAACTGTTCTCAGTACCAAACATGTCATCAGTCGTCCTGATATAGAGAAATATGACGTTGTGAACTTGTACTCGGCAGGATGGAGAATCGTCCAGAACCAAATGTCTCCCAGTTCTTACAGAACATCTCATTCGCAGGACCGAAAGGAGAAGTCGTCCGAGTCAAAGCCCTATTTGATGAGGGCGCAATGATTAGCGCAATGTGCACATCAATCTTCCAGAAAGTCAAGCACAGACTGGGAAATTGGGGGCCGTCGAGCAAACAGTTACGAATGGCGAATGGCGCAATCGTACCGTCACTAGGAGTATGGACAGGGAATGTCACAATCGCGGGAATCCAAGCAGAAGGCGAATTTGAAGTCTTCGACAGCGCAGGAGGATGGAATTTTTTATTCGGGAAGCCGATGTTGAGAAGCTTCAAAGCCATACACAATTATGAAACAGATCAGGTTCATATAAGAGGCATCGGAGGCGACAGAATATTATTCAATCAAAGCGAAACCACAAGCCCAACAGTCTCGGAATGCAAAGAGGAAGAACGAGACATAGACGTGGTTGAAGACGAAGCAAAGAACATTGGTGAAAACAAAGCAAACCCCATGCAAACAGCGCAAGAACAGGCAAAGAAGAAACGAGAACGACGACGAAGGTACAAAGTCAAGAACAGCACATACCTAGCAGGACATGGAATCTCAAGACGAGTGGGCATGAAGAGGTGCAGAGGAGTAGCCATAACAGGAGAGAGACCACGGAGACATGCAAAGGGGAGCAGCTGAGCTCCCCCCGAGGGAAGTCCAAACGTCCTCAGAGGAAACCCCAAAGCAACCAGAAATTGACCATGCAATACCCTACAGAACCAGAGATATCAATCTGCGTATTAACGGAAAACGGAGACTTACCAAGCAACCCGCTCAAAACCCTCCTTGAAGAAATACCAGTCAACTTCCTTGAAAACGAAGCAGCCATATTTACACGCCTCACAGACCCAATGAACCCGAATCGAGTCGCATTCGTCGTGAAGAAAGTCCAGTATGGCGACAATCTATCAGCCGACGAACGCAAACAGGCAGAAGCCTTAGTAGCGTCATTCGCAGACGTCTTTGCAGGATCCCTGTCAGAGGTGCTCCCAGTACCAGGAGCGAAGCACACACTCAACATCCCAGAAGGCACAACATTCAATCTAAGGGTTCATCAGCGAGCACTCACACCTCCGCAACTCAAATTCTTACATGGGAGAATAGACGAAATGATAGCGGCCGGGATCATAGAGAAGGCACCGCCAGACCTCGTTAAATGCGCAGCTACAACTGTATTAGCGAAAAAAGCACACGAACAGGGCGGACTCACGTTAGAGGAACTACAACGTCGAGTCAACGAGCAATGCCAACAGGATGGGCTTCCACCAGCATTCACCCTCCCTGAACGAGAGGTACAGGACAACACAGCGCCTATGCAGCCAGAAGGACCGCAAAAGTGGAGAATCTGTCAGAATTTCAACGAAGTCAATAGACACACCATTATAGCCCCAATGCCTCAAGGTGACATCAGAGCCAAGCAACAACGTCTAAGCGGGCACAAGTATGTGTCGGTATTCGACTTCGCATCAGGATTTTATGCAGTCGAAGTGCCCGAAGAATCGCGACCATTCACAGCGTTCTACGTGGAAGGGAGAGGATGGTTTTGGTATAAGCGAATGCCTATGGGACTCACCGGTGCTCCCTCCACATTTGCAGATATGACGGCAACACACTTGCATGACCTAATCGCAGACGGAACCATGGAACTATTTGTCGACGATGGAGGATGCTCAGCAGACATGTTCCAGGACATGATGACGAAGCTCACCAGAATATTCCAACGCTGCAGGGAAAGGAAACTATCCCTATCGCCATCAAAATGCAAACTGTTCATGACCGAGACGACATTCGCGGGGGCAACAGTAGGGCCAAAGGGGGTACAACCAGACTTAGAGAAGTTAACCGCAATTGTGAACTGGGAAAAACCGGCTGACGCACTGAACTTAGAATCGTTCCTAGGACTTACAAGTCACTTCAGAGACCTAGTACAAGGATACGCGAAGAGAGAAGGACCGCTAAGAGACTTAGTGAAATCAGCACCGTTGAAAATGCCATATTCGAAAGCTACATACCGTCGCATACTACGGGACTTCAAGCTGGCAGAACGATGGAACAACGAACACAGCAAGGCCTTCCTCGATCTGAAAACCGCACTAGTGTCAAGACCTATCCTGCAAGCACCACGGTACGACGGCTCACCTTTCGTGGTCACCTCAGACGGATGTCAAGAAGGCCTGGCAGCAGTCCTGTCGCAAAGGGTTAGAACAGAGAAACAATCGGGGAAAGTAGTAGAGAGACTACTCCCAATTGCATTCGCCTCGAAGCGCACATCAACAGCTGAGCATAAATACAAACCGTTCCTACTTGAATTTGCAGCACTAAAATTCGGATTAGATAAGTTTTCAGATATTGTCTGGGGATTCCCAGTAGAAATCGAAACGGACTGTCAAGCATTAAGAGACGTACTGATAAACGACCATCTCAATGCGGCACATGCAAGATGGCGTGACGGTATACTAGCACACAACATTGTCGACGTTCGACATGTTCCAGGCAAGCTCAACGTGGTGGCGGACGGATTGAGCAGGCAATGGGAGGGGCAACCACGGGACGCCACATCAGGAAAACATCGAGTTCCTTTTTTACTCCTTTTTTGTCCTTATATGCCTTAAAACAGCCTTAAAGTTCCTTATTTCACACTTGGAATAAGGAGAATAAGAAGATCCCTTGCCTTAAACCAAGGAAATTTCCTTAGAATAAGGAACTTAAGGCAGTCAAAGTGATGTCAAAAAGTCCAATTTATTTTTTACCATCAAGCTGGTTTGAACTCTCGACCATCCAGCTGGGTCAGCTGTGATCACATGATCAATTCTCAAACTATCAAGCAGCTTTACCAGTAGACTACATTGCCTTGTACATAGTAGGCAGCAATTGATATATATACCACAACCATTGGACTTAGAATAAAATTCGAGTGTTCACATGTGCCTGAACTTTCTTGAACACACCACTTTCTAGTATTTTGCTTATAACTCACCGAGATCTCAACCAAAAAATGTCATGAGACTATGGATAGGCTACCCTTGACAAGGGTTATAACTTTGATTTTCTTCGAAAAAGTTCACATGGTCTCCTTAATCTCCTTTATTCTCCTTAGCTGACTTGCAGCCACCATGTGCCTTAGAAACAAGTACAAAATCACTCCTTATTCTCCTTAGCTGCCTTGAGACTATTTTTAAGTAACTTAAGTGAGCTAAGGACCGAAAAGGAACTCGATGTTTTCCTGATGCAACCTACTAGATGGAAGCGATTGGACGGTTAGCGAAGACTGGGAAGTAACATCAGGACTAACCAACGACATCTTGCTGACAACAACGGAAACTTCCGAAACGACGGTAAGTCTATTGGAAAAATCCGCTAACGAACCAGTTTTTTTAGAAGTTGTAAAGGCAATAATGCAAATGAGATCGAACGCACCACTCAAGGAACGGAAGAAGGCAAGACACCAAGCATCGCAGTATATGGTCGAAGATGGGAAGTTATGGCGACTAAAGGGAGGAACAACGGTAAGAGCACGCAGTAGAGTTGAATGTACAACCAGAGAGGAGGCAAGAGAGTTAGCAAGAATCCAACATGCCGAAGGAGGACACTGGGGTAGGGATGCGATCAAAATTGCACTAACAGATAGGATTTACAGCCCGAGACTCGACGAATCCATTATGGCAGCTATAGGAGATTGCGCTAAGTGTAAAAACTTTGGCGCAGCGCACTTACACTCACTGTTAGAACCCATTACCCGCAGGCACCCATTCGAGTTGCTGGTAGGAGACTACCTCACACTACCCAAAGCGAAAGGGTATCACACGTTGGGCGTGTATCTGGACACTTTCTCGCAGCATATTTGGGTCTTCAAGTACAAGACGGCCGGTACAGCAAAAACGACCATTGACAGCCTACGAAGCATTTTTCATAACTTCGTACCCGCGGAAACATTCATGACGGACGGTGGAAGGCACTTCGACAATCACGAGGTGAAAGACTTCTGCGAGAAATGGGCATGCAAACGACACGTCATTGCGGCGTACGCACCGTGGATTAACGGCCTAGTAGAAGGAACTAACAAAATCCTGTTACACGTACTGAAACGCTTATGCGCTCCAGAGCTAGGTGAAGACAATGACAACAACGTGTCATGGGACAAGCTACCACAGAGCTGGCCCAACCATTTGGACGAAGCTGTCACAGCACTCAATTATCGCATATTGCCAGCCCTCAAGTTTTCACCGAAAGAATTGTTACTAGGTCAAGTTGTTAACACACTGCACACTAACCTTATCAACAGCGCATCAGCATTACGACTCACAGACACGAGCACCCATATGGCATATGTAGCCCAACAGCAATTAGACGGGTACGACGCGACGGTCAGACACGCTCTCAAACGGAAGGCAGCGTTCGACAAAAGAGTCCTAGCAAGATCGCCAAGGGAAGTCATATTCTCAACGGGACAGCTAGTTCAATTCTTTCACAGTAAACTCAATACAACATTCGAAGCAAAGCGCAAGATCTTACCGCCCTGGTCACCCCCATGTCGCATCAAGGAACGCCTACGCAACTCGTATAGGCTCGAAACACTAGAAGGCACACCCATGAGCGGAGAATTCCACGCGCGCAGACTGAGAAGCTTCATACCCAGACCAGGCACCCAGTTAGCAAGACAGCAAGAACGAAGAGAAGTAGAGAGGACAGAAGGACAGATGGCCGAGACAGAAGAAAGCACAATGGAGGAGGTCTCAGGAGAACAGCCAGACAATCACACAGACGAGGAAGACACAAACGAAGATGAATTGACAGATGAGCAAGAAGAAGACGATCAGGAGTGAAAAATCGAGAGAGGATAGAGAGATACGAAGGAGAGAGGAGGTGTAGCGACGAGGGCGTCGCTGTTTTCAAAGGGGGGCACGTGGAGTGGGGGGCCCCTAGGCAAGGGGTCAAGCAGCAGGCGGAGTTCACCGGGGTTTGGCAGTGTTTGTAGCGTAGTCACAGAGCTCGGATGTAGTAGGATAGATCTTCATCTTTCTGTCCGACCCATAGAGAGAGTGGTTTAGGCCACTCCAGCAGTTCTCTGATCCGCTTGACATGACTGGGGAATCCATGGGAAAGAACGAAAATTAGACAAAGGAAACGCGGAAAGCACTGTCCTTCGCTGGCGGCAATTAGCATTATCAAGTTCGACGCACGAGTCTCACGGCAAGGAATCAAAATTGATGATGTACTTGACAAAAGAGATACGAGTGCAGAATCATGAGAACCGCAGGCGAAGTGGCTGTCCGGAAGCTGCACAGCTAGCTGAATTAATGCCTATTGGCACGTGGTGAAGATACACAGCAATGAAACAGCACGATGTGAGCCCACCATGGGATGGGGGGTGGTGCTGGTGGTGCGGCTGCGGTTCCTAGAGCAGGATGTGTCGCGGATGTTGAACTATTGGCAGATAGAGTGTGCGACGTGTGGGCAGTTGGCTGATGGGTACATCTGAATGTGAGCTGAAAGACGTTGTGGGATGTGATTTGGCTTCTTCGTCTGCGGTGAGTCGGGATCGGTAAGGAAACTAGGAAGGCGGTGCATCATTGTCAGATGGATAGCTGTGAGCGAATGAAGACAAGCAAGTAAAGAGCGCGTGTATATGGACTACCAAAGGCCTTGAGGGTTGTGGAAATTTGGTTGATTTGCTATTGTTGGGTCGGAAGTGATGGAGTGGAGAGGGAGAGGCGAGGGAGGAGTGCATTAATAGAGGAATGACGGTGACTACCCATTGAGGACTGAGAGTAGAGGTCTAAGCAGTTGTAATACTGATTATGCACATCAACATCGGCTTCCAAGCCAGCAAAAAACGCTGGTGAGAGTTCATCGATGTCATTGACACCGCCAAACTGGCCAGGACATTGCGCATCAGCCTGGAATGTCACTGTTATAATAAACGAGAAGGATTGAAAGTACGGCGCGTACTACAAGAATGGCTGATTATCGAGTAAAGAGCGGGGTGCGCTGTATTCCTGATTCATTAGTTGCCTTCTATTTGAGTCTGTCTTTGGGTGCGTGCCTAACAGCAAACATTTTCAGAGAAGGAGAGCGACTGATAAGTGGACACTCACAATATTGGTACCAATTGGTTATAAATCTGCAAGGCCAAATTCTTTGCAGATGGCGTGAACGTCCCATGCGTACACATTATTCATTTCATAATTAGTGACCAGCGCCTTTCCATCGCAGGAAAAGGACGTGGAGCAAATCCCATTCGTGCTGGCAGATAATGGTTGGAGAGTATAGTAGCAATAATAAAATATTGAGGAGAGTATGTGAACGAAATCTTCGTGCAGGCTATCATCAGCTCCGCTCTCGGCTGAAGCCGGCCACAAGGAAGCTGCGCTGCGGGAAGTCATCCACTATTAGGATGGGATCCCCACCCTCGAAACATCCGCTGGGTAGGAGCGTGCCGGTGCACGTGAATGTCTTGCGAGCTCCGAGTCCGCGGCTGTATACCACGCCCGCCAGGTATCTCCCCTGAGTCTCATCGAGTCAAAGGAATAACATACAGTCGCTGACACTTCACGCCCATGCCATCATGAAATCAAAGGGTACGTGGCAGTGTACAACACTGCTGCTGCTGGAATGACTTTTGTGAAATCGTTTCGAGTTTTAGTTGAAAAGTTGATTTAGTTATCTTATTTTGAATACTCTCACGTGCGTTTGAGGAGATCGGAGTCGGGGACATGCCGCGCAAGCAGCGTTACCGATAAAAGTATCATATGAGTCAGTAAACTCCACGATGCTGCACATGAATTTGTTTTAGTATGTGATGACAAAGATGACGGACGTTAGGAGTCCAGTTGACAACCTGACCCACCCAACTCATGAATCACAACTACCATGTCTCGTTCAATATGCATCACCGCCGCTGACGGCCAGACTGGCCACTTGATTACCAAACTGCTTCTTTCCAACCAGTTCAGATCGAAGTTCACAGAGTTGTTTTGCCTCACCCTCCGCCCCGAGAAATGCGAAGATCTCGCGGGGATGGGCGCGAAAATCATTGCTCACCATCACAGTGACCCTGCGGGGCTTGTACAATCACTCAAGGATTCTGGTGCAGACACCATATTCATCATCCCCCCTGCTCACGCCCATAAGCTACGACACGCGAGAGATGTGCTCAAGGCTGTGGCAGCCGCTGGTATCAAAAACACAGTCTTGCTCAGTGCAGCCGGGGCTGACCTTGCTGAGGAAAAGGCTCAACCCCACATTCGCCAATTCACAAAAATCGAAACTGAAATGATGCACTTGGGCCACATGGGGGGCATGGAGGCAAGGACATGCCAGTGTATCATTCGGTAAGAGCTACCATAGGTTGAAATTCTCAACATCACTCATCGCCGCAAAGCGCCGGGTTTTACGCTGAAAATCTCTTGCTCTATAAGAACGACGTGAAGAGCCGCAGACTGCTTTGTCTGCCCATTGGCGATGTGAACTCGTTTGCCCCTATTGCGCTTGGCGATGTTGCCAAGGTCGTGGCGAACATCCTTGTCAGTAAGGGGCCAAAAGGTTTAGGTTTGAGTGATCGATTCCGCGGCCAATTGATCACACTTACGGGACCCACGTATGTTCTTGATCTACACGGACCGCCTTTATCTCTAATCATACCTTAACACACAGGATGTGCAATGGTGTTGAACTGGCCGCTGCAGCCTCCCAAGCTGGATTCGACATTCGATTCGCTGATTTCTCCGAGTAAGCCTATAACACCCGTCCCCAGTACTTATCAGAGCTCACCCGACTTTTTTTCAGCACGGAAGCGAAGCGGCTACTTGAATTGAAAACTGATTCGGACGTCGACGGCCCTGACAAACAGTACCTTTTTGAGTACTACTCGCTCGTACGCGAGGGGAAAACGAACTATATCAGCACTCTTGATTTTGCGCCTATCACAGGGGAAGAACTCATGAATCCCCCTCAGTTTTTCCAAACACATGATTTGGAGTTCAAACTAAAGAAGTGAGTCGTATTCTCTTGAAGTCACCATCAGTAAACCGATGATTCCTTGATTTTGTAGCCATGTGAATTGTAGAGGGGGAAGATTCTGCTTCTGCCAAATACCATAATTTATACTATAATATAGTTTATTTACAGATACATCGCCTGCGAATCTATAGTACTTAAGACGGGCAGTGCTCGACAAGGTTGTGATGTTCCTCGATTGCAGCCGACGAGGGGCGGCAGCTTATTTACACCAGATATTATGAATATTGTCATTTTGCCTGAATTACACTCGACCTACAACCTCATCTAAGACACTGTCATGGGAGGTACCTTTGACACTTGTCAACTAATATAGAATGGTATCAGAACTCGTACTTAAATCATGGCTTATTGCCATGCAGCACAAAGGGGACAACAGCGCACACTTCTCGACCTATCTTGTGGTTCTCGTATTTCGTTGGTAATGCATCAGATTGAACTGCAATTTGACACCTTCCCGCAGAAAGAGCCATTTACAATTGTCAACCAATATAGAATGGTATCAGAACTTGTACTTAAATCATGGCTTATTGCCATTGCAGCATGCAGGGGGCGGCAGCGCACACCTCTCGACTTATCTCGTGATTCTCGTATTTTGTCGGTTATGCATCAGATTGAACTGCTATTCAACACCTTCCCGCAGAAAGAGCCCTTTATACTTGTCACCTGGTATCACATTTCATACCAAAACCATGACTTATCGTCATTGCAGCATTCAAGGGATGACAGTGCACACCTCTCAACTTATTTCATGGCTCCCGTGTTTGGCAATTACATATTCAATTAAATTGGCATAATAAAGCAATAAGAATTATGTCCTAGGTGAAGTTGCATAAGTGAACAAGTCCATCATGATAGACTTGGAGTTATCAGAAGGTCAGCCAACCATTTCCTCCCATTCCTATTCGCCCAACAGCTCCAAATAACCAACGCCCGGCTTCGCCCACACCATCGATCTAGAGAAGCTCGAGTCCCTGAATCTCTTGGGTGTTCTTGAAGACATGAGGGGCGCAGGCACACAGGAAGGTGTATAGCTGTAGTAACTCGTCAATTTGCAAAGCCGATGGGGATTAATGTAGCGACTTGGATGATGTAAAATCTTGTGCGCATCATGATAGCCAACGGTAGAACCAAGCTTGCACTGGCAAAGGGGTCAGCACAATACTCAAGCAGATCAATTCGATACTTGCCTCCATCTCCTCAGCGACACGCTTTGCTATAGACATAGCAGCCACACGACACGGTTGAGTACAACCAATGAGACCGGAACCATCTTCCTGAAAAGAGAAGAGTATGCAGGGCTTCACTCAGTAGTTCCATCAGCTGAACAATGAGCTGCTCCTGCTGAGGTTTGTTGGGCAACGTGGAAACAATGCAGCGGTGGCCTGGTAGACTATAGTGATGCATGGAACACAGCCGGTGTATGAGTTCAGGAAAGTCAGTAGTAGCTTCAAATGCCGGGGCGGGCATGGCGCCATGCAGGAGGGCTGATTAAACGAAGAACAACTTGAGGTTCCGGAAGTTCTGTGATGCCACAAGGGTGGAGAAGTAAAATGAGTGCAGACAGGCGCAAGCAAATTATGCGAGCAGCACAATCAGACTCAGGGATGTGACGAGATGGCGACACCACAGCGTTCAACGCCAGACAAGGAAGACGCTGAATGTAAGAGTTGCCAAGTAATGAATCCATGTCAGCTGGAGTAAGACAATAGTAATCAAATGCACACGCATAGTAGGGGCCATGCCACTATTGTTAGGGTCGACAAATCAGCAGTCGTAATGGCCCCAGTGACAGCACCTTTCCATCGCGGGAAAGGGACGCGGAGCACAAGTCCCATTCGTGCTGGCAGATAATGGTTGGAGAGTATAATAGCGATGTGAGGAGAGTAACATGTAGTAGTGAACGAAATCTTCAGAGTCGTGCAGCCCATACAGCCCCGCTCTCGGCTAAAGCCGGTCACAAGCTGGAAATTTGGACTTCTGTCATACTCTGCAACCAAAGCATATAGACAAACATCTCAGTCATTATACCCGCGTGCCCGAGACAGACCCTTCCTCGAGTGAGGAATTTCGATTCCCTGCTCCTTCCATATCTCAATTTGGTGATCTTTCGTCACTTTGCCCGTCCGCCTCTCTTAGTCTTCAACAGACTCGGGTTTCTTGCCATGAGGCCCGAGGGGTAGCTCTGAGTGCATGACGAGTTTAGGGCCAGAAATCTAAGGTTGCGGTGTGAGTGACAATCTAGTATCTGATCAAAAACCACGGTCTTTGTTGAATGACCTAACAGTCATCCCAGAATGCAATTGAATTCGGTTCCCAGTGGAAGCGCAATACACTTGGAAGTCAACATTCTCGGCGACTTGGTGGAACAAGACATTGAGAATAGTGTCGTATTCAGGTTTGGAGACACCGAAGTTGTGGCCTCAAGAATTGGGGCAGGTATAGCACGAGTGCTGTGACTTCTAGTGTATTGGATGATTAATGAGGCCTGAGGACGGCCCTGTGATCGATATCGGATGATAGCCTCAGGTGCAAATCCCAGGAGTACCATTATACCAGACACTTCAATAACATCATCATTGAATGGTACGTTTTCACTGTCCATCCCGTGTGGAGCGCAAAGACGAACTTGAGATCCCATCTCTTTCAGCTCTGCATCCATACGCTGGTGTAATACTCGCAGCCATGTCAATGTGCTAGCGGACCATTATCCCGCGGTTACTGTCATGCGACAGGGGAGCGAAAAGCTCCAGTACCGGATTATACTAAATGCTTCAACAATATCATCATTGAACGATACTTTGCGACTTGGTGGTCCCTCACTGAAAACTGAACTCCATCAGTGAATTCGTGAGTCCGCGATGGATACCTTCAAGCTAGTCATAGCTGCGTCCATCGCACATTGACTTCTGCGTATTATAGATGAGTAGCTGTTGCACGGTGGACCTTGATTGCATGGCCCGGAAACGAGTGGACTTGTAGACATTAGGAAAGGTGATTCCCGTGTCTCTCATGACCACAATGAACGGGCCCGCATGCTGTCTAAGAGCTCAAAATGAGCAGAACGTCAGGGAGTGCATCGCTTTTGAAAAAGTATCTCCCAGGAGACAATGCATAGTTGACTACATTACAAGCATCCTAGAAGGGATGAACGAATACAAGATTCTCAACTGATTCGCCCCCTACCCCTAGTACGTTGCCAATCTGACAAACGTCAATATCACCCAGCCTCAGGGTAGTTCTTCATCATACGCCTGAGCTCCACTTCCGGAACCCTCGTCTTGAATTCAATAGCCAACGGAACGTTTGGCATCGTTGCGTTCATAAATCCCATGTCATCCTGCGGCTTCGTAGGATCCAGACTGAGCTGGAAGGCCCAAAGAATAAGAAGCGAATTTATAAACACCGATCTACAGCAGTCCAGTTGAGATCAGGAAATCATATGCATGGAAAGAACTGCAACCTGTTGGCGACATGTTGACCTGGGCATACGCTGGAAGGAAGGTCAATCAAAGAAAGTAGGTATAACACGAGAAATGGGCACTTACCGCCGGCCAAACCCAAATACAAAGAACGAGAGGTCGTCTCTCAGGCGACCTTGGTCATCAATCCAGCGCTGAGGCTTGAACGCATCGGGTTCAGGGTAGACTTCTGGATCTCGAGAGATAGCCCTAATGTGGTGACAATTCAACGTGTTACATCTTGAAGGACATCGACTTACCAGTGATTGCCGATCACCGTAGTACCAGCGGGAATGCAATAATTGTCCTGCCTGCAGGTGTCAGATTACTTTGCGGATGACAAATTGTTTAGGGAGTACTTGCCCAGATGACATCTTCAGTAGTTCGGTGAGGCATCCCTGAGGTGGGATTGTGTAAAGTTCAGGTACAGGACCGATTGATAAAGAGACCTGCCTTCAGGACTCAATGGTCTCCATCTCAATGCCTCAGAGATAAAGGCCTCCAGACGAGGAAGGAATGGTTTGTCGGTGAATGTCGGTGCTTTGGCAAAAATTATTGAATTTACAGAATTGCAATGTGAAAAAACCCAAGCTACCTCGCTTCCTTCCTATGACTTCATCAAGCTCGTCCTGAACTTTGGCTTGCTCTTCGGGGAAATGCGCGGCTGCCATTAGAACCGTACAAATTGCCACAGCAGTCTGCCACCTTCTATCAATATACACAATCGGAAAGCAAGAAAGACACCTTACTGTTTCGGTTCCAGCTGCAAAAAAAGCGCCAGCGAGATACGCCATCTCGATCTCTGTCAAGCCATACAGATGTTCATTTTCTAGAATATGTTTGGTAAACGAAGAGCCGATGTCCTCATTGCTCTGCTGTGGAACAATTCAAATATCCAGTGAAGATAGATAGGACAATGACAATATGTACCATTTGCAGTTTCACGCGGTTCAGTTGGTCTGTATACAGTCGCCTGGTCCTCTCGGACTGGTCCTTTAATTCTGGAGCATACCCGGGAAGGTATTTGAGCCAAGGTATCAAATCCACCAAGTAGTGACCGCGGCGCAGGATTGTACGAAAGTCCCTGATGAGCTGGCGAGCCTCTCTGATTTCGGGGTCAGTTGCCGACGTCGGTGTGGCCTTCCCATATGCAACTTTCATGATAGTCGCTGCAGCATAACTTTCAAAAACCCGCAAGTAGCATCTTATCAGACCCCAGCGCTGCACGTATGAAATGACTTACGTTCCCGCGTGGTCCTGAAAGTGATCTGGATCGTGAAGAATGTTGAGGATCATGGTTTTCGCTTGTGACATTTGCAGAGGCTGATACGCCTCAGCTGATTTGGGCTGGAGATGCGAATAAAGTGCTCTGCATAGTAAGATGAGGGCCGTTTGATCTTTTACAGTATGTCAGTATCGCATCGACTGACCTACGGAACCGACGGAACCTGTCCCCGGCATGTGACAAAACAATGCTCAGTCCGCGTTCAAGGATTTCTCCAGCAGCAAGGCGAGGTCGACCAGCTACTAGTTTACCTTGCTTCTCCATTATATCCACCGCAGCCTGCCATAGAAGTGCTGAGTCTGTGATGATAACTTATCATGAAGGGACTGACTTTGTATCGGCCGATAATCACGATGGCCTGGAGTCCCGAGCGAATAGTGATCAACGGGCCATACTCGTCAATCCACCGCGCTACGGTTAGAGATGTACTGACCAGCAATGAGGTATAATATAATTAGATTACAAAGACGAAGAGACCGATATGAAACTTCACTTGTGAGGGGGCAGAAAGTGTCCCCGAAGTCGCCTAGTGGGAGGAGAAGGAGGAAGGTGGGATCTACGAAGATAAGCACGGATAATCACTCCTATGGCCCAAATACAAGCCGTAGCACCGAGAACAAGATGGGTGTTGCCAGATATGCGTAGGTCAGGGAGCTGTAGCATGACTGATTGAGAGAGCGAACAAGATGGGGCTCTTTGAAAGTGCATCAGAGTTATTTAAAGCACCCCACGGCAACCTCATGGCCAGGAAGAGATGAGATAGACACCTCACTGAATTAATTTGGCAAGCAGGGAAACGAATAGATGACATGCGGGGCCCGGGCATGATCTACAATCATGATTGGCTTATTCATTCATGCACTTCTGATCGTCAACTTGACGCACGCGGCTGTGTCAGTGAATCGGGTAGGTGGCCTCAACAGGGTCTTTAGGGTCTTTAAGCCCTCAAATGTCTAGAGCTTTGTACACCGGTAAAAATATATATACACGGTCGAATGTGTATTCGCGCTCCAGGTTGATAATATCGATTTTGAGTCGTCTCCGTAAAAGAGATGGTGTAGACTACCAAGTATGAGAATGCTAGCTCGTTGCACCTAGTGTCACTGTGTGATCGCAAAAATATACATCAGGGAAGCTTACCATTAATTGGTACCGAGGATGTGGTATAGAATGTATTGGCCAGCCTAGCTTCGGAACGGACTGGCGTGGATGACAATACATACCTATCGAGACTCGGACCGATCCGAACAGAAAGCTGACTCTGACATATTATCCAAGGTGCACCGCGCACTCCGCTACAAATACACGATACCAATTATCATGACATCCAATGCGATCACCGATCACATTTATGGCTAAGCCGCATGAACTCAAAGTCAGGGATGGGGAAGGCGGAAGGTATGCAGAGGTATGGAGTCTTCAGTCCTAGATCTCGGGAGTTTTGCTAATCGGCCTGGCAAAACTCGGCCCACGGCAGAACTCAGGTGCAAGAGGGGTGGCAGAACCTGGAAAAACTCCAGGGCATTTGAGACCTGCAGAGATATCATTGAGATATGATAATACAGATGGATATCTTGACAGCACCCACCATACTGGACGTCACTTGTGTTGGAACGCCAGTTACACGAGGACTCTTAGGATGTGAGCAAAAAAAACTCACTGTCATATCAGCTTATCCTGTCATTGGAACAACAGTTGCAACATGATAGCAAGGAAAGAACTTGGAGTGTCCGAAGGGCTACCCAACTGCGATGGCACGGGCTGAGGCTGTGAACTTGAAAGAAGTTTGAGAAGAAATACGCACGTTTCACGTTCAACACCCGCAAGAAGGCGTTCATGTTATGTAATCGCAACCGTTCACCCGGCCGCATGCGATGAATGACTGGCATTGGCTGCTCCCCCGCGACACTCCAGTTGACCAAAATACAGTACAGGATTTGATGACATCCACACCCACGAAGGTAGTACATCATCCAACGCACGCACCCCACCAGTTCGAAAGAAAACACTGTGGACCAAATCACCCTTGATCCAAGTCAATCATCGTCAACGTTGGGTAAGAGACGTGCCATTAATTTCAATTTCATTACCCGTCTCCTTGCTACTTGTTCTCACGACAAAGTCTTCAGGTATGAGATATGATTATAATGGACACTGGGCAACAAGATGGGGAATCCTTGTTGGGTCACGATGATGAACTTAGAACAGCTTAAGCGTCCCCTGATCAGGGTAGTGGATTGTCGACGGAGGGTTGAAAGTCCTGGCGGTGAAGAAGTTGCGACAAATCATCTAGCGTGCGCACATTCACAAGCTTTGAGAATATGGTTGATGGCCGCCCGTTGGTGTCATATTTGCACCAGACAGCACAACATTATCGAGCGCATCATGGGGCGAGACAGGTTGCGTATGCAAGATGGAGATGGGCGAAATAGTCCTTGGGCCATTCCTAGTGGATGACAGCCCAGCAAACTCGCTGTCGTACTCCCCGATGGTAACAAATCAGCAGCAGGTACGGAAGCACACCTCATTGTTTGGAATGCAGCAGGCGGAGAAGAGCCGCTGAAGTTACGATATCGGGCGTAGCGAGTCGCATTCACTCCAGATCGCCTCCCGTCAGTGGAGACTCGAGCTACATTCAAATCTCAGATGCTGCCACCACAGACACCACCGAGCAGCTCGACATGCACACACTCACTGATCATTGATTCCACATGACTTAACAAGACGACACGGTTTGTTGACCCGAGCATATTTGACGAGCCGCTTGAATACACCAATGGTGTTCATCAGCGCATATCCTTTTCCGATGGCGACCTGTCGCGAGAACCTCATTCGCACATATACAGTTCCTCTGGGCTCTTCAGGACAGAGGAGCAAATTTTCCTGTCATGTAGCAGTGCGCACACAGTCCTTGGGGTAGCCTTCCAAGTCCACCCTCATCTTTTGCTGTGCTTACAACATTACTTCTGCAGGAGACCATCCCAGGTCCTAAGCCTCGCCAAGCACGTTCTGGGGTACCTCGTGCGTTCTTCGTATGCCTTCGAGTTACAGATTCATGTCATAGATTATAACGCTTCTCGCAGGTTGATCCACATTCCTCGCGCAAATGCAATAACCGCTCTGCGCCTGCGACGTTGCAGCGTCATACGGAATGCTCCCGCATCCCGAGCTTATCTCTTTTCGCTCATCCGAGTCCGCTGTTCAAGAACGCGCGCTTCATGCCCTCGCAGAATTCCCATACTATGGATCTTCCCAACGCAAGATGGGTTATGCAAGTTTTCCCGAGCTCTCGAATTCACCTTGCGTCGATGTCAGTGCTATTCAACGCACCGCTTATGCCACCAGTGGGAAACGACATCTGATGCACTCACCATGTTCCCCTCGCCAGCAAGCACATACATCCAGTGCTGTGTCCATTCATGTCAGCGGAGCCACACCTATACAGACGCACGTACTGCAAACTAGTAGATCTGTCACTCCGTTGGGTGCTGAACATGTTGCCGAGGGTGACCGTTGCTCTGATGATCCTTGCTGCTTCACGCATTTCTCGCGATCACGACGAACGAGTCCTGCTACTACTCACTCTTGCTAGGATTCCTTACCAGTCTGGGACTACTTTTTTAATCTCTTTTTGTGAGGTCCAGCTATGCAACTCAGAGTGTTGTGTGGAATTCTGCAGGGCACTGAAAACTAGATGTTGCCGAGACGGGTAGCGTTAATCATATATAGAGAAAAAACTGCAACTTAGCACAGACTTGTATACTGTATTGCTGGCGTTATACATAACAAGTACTGACCTCAAGTTCGAAGATGTGTAAATTCCGACGCTAATACCAAATCTGTCGCGCGATCTTCTTCCACCACCACCACCACCACCAGAATGCCCATCACATCTCCAACACTCGTTCCCCGCCCTCCAACCACCCCCCTCGTCCTCCCTCGCGCCCCCCAAGTAAACCCAACCCCACTTCCCAAACTCGACCGCTACCCCGGACGCATGGACACCCGACGCGATCTCCAACGCGAAATCGACGATCTCTCAGATGAAGAAAACGAACTCGAAGATGCCGTACGTCGCTTTAAAATCTGCGATGCGATAGCGATTCCTGACCGAGTCTATCCTCCACACATATCTTCACATTCATATTCTCATATCGACGCGTGAAAACTAAAAACTGAACGCTGAAATAGAACTTGATGATCAGGAATCGGGGGTTTCAGTGGCTGGTTCCTATTGGGCGGCATACGACGCAGTTGGAGGAGAAGAACGAGGTGCGTGGGTTCGCGTGCTTTTCTTCTTCTGTTCATGTTTGCTTTTCTTGATCTGATATGTGCTGTTGTCGTGTTTTTGCAGGCAGAAGACGATTCCGACGGTTCTGATACAGGCCAATCGGGTGGAGGCCCTTCGATCAATGAGGATGGCGAGGAGAACGATGATTCAGGAGCTGATTTGGACGCAAGCATGGAAGATATGGATGAGGAGGGCGAGGCGGGGACAGCGAGCGAAGCGGAGGATGCGAATGATACAACGGATGATTTCGAAGAGAGGTCGAGCGATGCTTGACACACCACGCCCGTCAAGACTCAAGACAGAAAAACGATAAAAGTATAGGTGGTATCGATACATCTTGGTACGTGTGTATGCGAGATCTACGTTTACAGATATACATAATCCACAAATAAGTTAGATCTTGTCGCTCATCTCCACTTTCCAACGACACCGAAGTTGCAACCACCGCGAACTCAAATCGAACCACGACGAACGCAATTCAAGGGACTGCCCCCTGGAAATCTGTCACAGACAAGGTCCCGCGCGTATGCCTTCTCCTAGGGCTAGCATTAGCCATGACGAGTGGCCGTACCCATAATCGGACGTGGCCCGCTTTTGACGCTGTTATGAGCGCGCGAGGGAGGAAGGCAAGGGATGTGAGGAGGTCGGCGTCGAGTTGTTTTACCTATTGTACGTTATGAGCAGGCATGTCTGTGGCAAGGGATAATGAACAGAAGAGGGCTGACCAATACGGGTTGCACAGTCGACACTTCATTCCTCGAAGGTGCAGGATGATATCGCGGCGCAGATAGTTGGATCGTCGACCCTGTACCGCGTCGGTAAGCGAGCGAAATGCTAGACGACATCGATGTGCGTGGATGATGTGCTCCGAGGTGTTTGGGGCGATGAAGAGCGCCAGAGGAAAAGTCCCACTGCCAGAATTTAGTTTGGTTTAGTGATTGGTCACTCAGGTGTTAGAAACGAACGCACGAGAATAAGCTTGTTGTCCTCTCCTACGCTACCAAAACGGTATGTTCGCCCGTCGCAGCGTAGCTCATCGAAAGCGACGGCTGAGACGAATGAGGAGTGTCCTTGGCATCGTGCGACGACTCGTTGTTCCCAAGGGGAGAAAATGGTGAGAAGGTCGTCTTGGCCACCAGTCTGGTTGAGGGTAGGCGATCAAAGATGTTCATTGGATTGTGAACTTGGAGGAAAACGCACGAGGATGAAGCGCCCGTCTGGAGACCATGCGACGCAGGTCAGAGAACCAAAATAGGATGCATAACAGTCTACCAGCCTGTGTCGTAAAGATTGAAATCTTTTCAGTGTTCGGAGAAGAAGACAACATACTGCTCTGCAAGGGGATCGATCACCCTCAGACACCCGTCCTCTGAAATGGCAGCTACGTATTTAATATCAGGGGAAAACACAAAGTCTAGTCGTGATGAGTTCCGAACAGAGCGATGAGAATTCGCCGCAACTCACCTACGACGCCACGCCGACACAGGCGCCAATGGCTTACAGGGTTCTTGGCCACCACTCCCTTCTCTCCCTTACCGGTTGCTTCTGGATGCCATGGCGGAGGTGTGACAAACATCGTTGACAGGGGGTCCCACTCATCACTTACGGGAGATGTATGGTGCACGTTGACGTTTATATGCGGAGTATTGGTGAGCCCATTTGGGATGCTGGCAGTGAACAAGCCGTCCTCGCGTTCTTTGTCATAGACGATGATGGTCCCGTCTGCATGGGAGGCGAGAAAAAGTGTTGGGGAGGAAGGGACCCAACGGACGGCTGTGCAGATGGAGGAGGTGATGGTGCCCTACGATTTGGGTATCAGATGTATCCACAATAGAAGGAGGTTGATTACCTGTTTGTTAAGGCGGCAGTAGCGGCTTGATAATGGGTCTGATTGTTTGCTGTGAGCAAAGGAACAGGCGTGAGATGAGGTGCATACCGAACCATACGAGGTCGCCTGTGCTGAATCCTATGATAACATCTAATCGTTCTGAGGATGCGGTAGAGGGGTTTACGTCGTGACACGTTGGGTATGCAGAGAAGCTAATCCTCGTTAGTGGTTCCTGGTAGGATCATGCAGCGTTCTGCGCAGCCAAGGACTAGATGACGCACCTTGGCTTTGGCTCCCACATCGATCCACAGGAAGGCCTTACCGGTGTTATAGAACAAGAAGGTGACCTCGCCCTGTTTTGCTGCGAGAGTCTTGTTTAGACCTTCAGCGCTTTGGAGGCGTGTGATGAATGTGGAGGATGTGGTGCGCATGTTGTGTTTCGGTCGTGATATGTGTGATTTCTTTTTAGTTGCCGATATTGACGGGTGGGAGAAGAGCTTGTATTGCTGGTGTTCTGTTGCAGGGGTTGAAACTGAGAGATCTGGGGTAGCCAGTACATCTGGGGATGGAAAGTTGTCTTCTGGGGTATCGCTGGATGACATGCTCCGCTCCTCTAGCAACGGGCGCTCCTTTACCACATCCTTCTCCCGCTCCTTTTCCTTGTCTTTTTTAAGATCCTTTGTAAGATTTGCACCAAGAAACTGAGCGAGACCTGGGGAAGCTGGATGCTTTTGCGGAAAGCGAACTGTGATAGATGAGAGGCGAGTTTGGTAGATGGGGTGAGCTGCTGTAGAAGAGTGAGTTGGGACTTGAAGGGGTTTATGCTCTTCAGTGACAGAGTAGACGCCCTCAGGAGCCACGAATGCGCTGTCGCTCTCCATCCTAGTACTAAGTGCAGAAGGTATTAGACCAAGCTTAATCTACATTAGGTATGGCCATGAGAAATTCCTACGCGACTTTCCGCATCTCGCCCTATTGTCGTCAAGCATACCTGTAAATCTGAAGCAGCGCCATTCTGATGCCAGTTGGACCAGTACCAACACAACCAGGATCTGCTTGTAATTTTAACTTTTGTGCTTCTACTGCATCTCGTCTTTGAAGCTAAAAGAGCTGCGGTACAGCAACGGCCCGATGATTTAATGTCCCCATTTGGAACGCAAAGTCATTCAATTATCATCATAATATTAGACTTTCGGATCCCCACCGGCTATGGTTGAGACTGACTTGCTACAGTACGGATCTTGTTTTCTCCTTGACGCTCATTCTCAATGCTCGCCCGTCGTCTGCGCTCTACACTTCCTGCGCTCGTAAGTCTTTCTTCTTACATCCAAGACCGTGTCACTCACCCAAAACAAGTCCCGTCGATGGCAGACGACAGCGAGCACCACTGCCATCGAACCTCCATCTGCGAGCGGTCACTCCTCATCGGTCGCATCTTCTCAGCTTCTCCGCATTACACGAGAGTCTGCTCTCAGAACACCAGGTATATCTTGGCAAGATGAGGAATCTGATCGTGACTTTGTCGGCGGCCGCGAGACACGCAAGATGAATCTCTACCAAGCTGTGCGGGATGCCCTTAGGTACTTGAAGTTCTCTCTGTGCTGATGATGTGCTGATGGCTTCAGTATCGCACTTGCAAAGGATGATAGTGCCGTCATATTTGGTGAGGATATAGCATTTGGCGGGGTGTTCAGGTGCACCATGGTACGCATTACTATGACTTCATACGCTGTTTGTCCTCACACATCAAACAGGGTCTCGCAGAAGAATTTGGTACGCTTTAATCATACACCACGTCGTATGCATAACTGATCGTTGTGTAGGTCACGAACGCGTCTTCAATACCCCATTGACAGAGCAAGGTATTGCAGGCTTTGGAATTGGCCTCGCGTCCATGGGGCATACTGCAATTGCAGAAATTCAGTTCGCTGACTATATATTCCCCGCTTTTGATCAGGTTCGTCGCACTCCATCCGAATCTCAGACTTCACGATTGACCCCCAACCCGTCAACTTAGCTCGTGAACGAAGCTGCAAAGTTTCGCTACCGTTCAGGTGGACACTTTTCTATCGGCGGGTTAACCGTGCGGACACCGACCATGGCCGTGGGTCATGGCGGACTATATCACTCACAGAGCCCTGAAGGTTTCTTCATGGGCGCATCTGGTCTCAAGGTATGCTATGTCTACTCCGCCACTAATTACACGATGAAGACTCCAATGAACTCACGTACCACTAGGTCGTAATTCCCCGCTCCCCAATCCAATGCAAAGGCCTCCTCCTCTCAGCCATCCGCGATCCCAACCCAGTCATATTCATGGAGCCCAAAGTCCTCTATCGTTCTGCGGGTACGCTCCTCACTCCTCCTTGAATGCATATATTAATTCCCCCCACAGTTGAACAAGTCCCAATCGACGACTACGCCCTCCCCCTCTCCCGCGCCGAAATCCTCATCCCTGGATCAGATCTAACACTCCTAACATGGGGCACCCCCGTCTACCATTGCGAATCCGCCCTCCGCCTCCTCAACTCTCCACCGCCCTCGCTCGCACCACTCATCCCTCCCTCCCTCCGCAGCGCCAAAGTCGAACTCATCGATCTCCGAACAATATTACCATGGGACATAGAAACAGTCGTAGAGAGCGTGCGCAGAACGAAGAGGCTCGTGATCGTACACGAAGCAGGTATGACAGGTGGCGTCGGGGGCGAAATCGCCGCTGAAGTCGGGAAGAGGGCTTTTTTGAGGTTGGAGGCGCCTGTAAGGAGGATTACGGGGTGGGAGTGAGTGTCGTCTTTTTATCCTCTCCCCTTCCTTGGGTTCTGATCATTTTCATTGTTGTAGCGTTCCCGCTGCACTGCAGTTTGAGAAGTTTAATATGCCGGATGCGGTTAGGATTTTGGACGGGATTATGGAGACGCTCAGTTACTGATGTAGTTACTGATTTGCGTTGGTCCTCAGACTGGCTTTACGCCATGATGTAGCATAGGAGACAGGAGATGTACATTTAATAATGTAGTATATTAGCACGCACATATACCTGGTAGAGTATAATACCAACATGTTTTGGGGTGCGGAAGATGTTGACTGTTTCCGTGAGAGTAGCAGATGTCAGTTACTTCCAAGTTGTTGCTATACATACCTCCGGGTACCACGCTGGTGATTCCGTGAAAGCCGGAAGTACTTATAATGGCGTTGCGTGCGGCATGATTTGAAAATTTGTTAGATCTGGATATTGAACGACCGATTATACGCAAATCTGGGAGGTGATTGCTGTGTTTACCGTTCAACTGGAAGGTGTTTGGTATTCTATCGAAAATATCAGATGATGAATCGACGATGAAGGGCACGCGCCGAGCATACATGACTCAGATGTGCACGAAGGAGATTCGTTATAGTCAGTGGTGGAGAGGGACTTGCGGTGCGGAAGCAAAAGAGAATCATTGATCTGCGTTCATGTTATGAGCCAGTATACGATACAAGCAATACAAAAAGATCCAAGAAATGTCGAGGTAACCGCACAAAAGATCTCCATGTTTTCAACATCGTATCGGGGCTGACAGCAAACACCCCACATTATTGTAGGCTGAGTGAAGGTTAGTTGAGGACGGCAACATGGCTGACATGACTGAAAAAACTCACTACTGAACCAGGCAAGTAAATTTGCCCTATGATCTTCGTCACATGCGTCTACCAGCGTTCGATAGCACACCAGTGCTTCGATTTTACACGCCCAGAAAAGTATAAGGCAATGATACATGTTTATGTTCTGCCACAATGACTCGAGGTCCCACCCAAAGATCTGCAAAAAGTGCGGTTGAGCTCATACATCATGTTGAGTCGGTTGTGTTATCAACGTACCACGACGAATTCCGCGTACATAGAAAAGTCCACTGTTTGAAGGGAGCAGCTGGTAGCGATTTCGATAGCGGCAATGATGTACTGGACGGCTTTGTTGCTGATGTTGCCAGTCAAGGCAGTGAGTCCCATTTGGGCGTAGAAGTATACCTGATGCGTGAAGCATAGAATAATTAGTCTTAGAACACCAACCGGAACCGATACTCACTTGCACGACATTACAAGCAAGAAGATCGGCACCGAGAGAAACCTTGGCCATGTCATTAACGCACATGATTGTGCATTTGTGTTGAATGTTGCAATAGCCTGAAAAACGCAATGAAGCACGGAGCATGTAAGAGAAATGTGACCTTCCTTGATCAGATAAAGGAGATGATGGGTTGCTGAATCTCCAGTCACCAACCTCAACGCGAGATCAAATGCACTGCAGGCTTCCCGAATCTGCCCTTTTCCGCAGAGGGCAATGCCCCTGGACATGAAGCCTATCGCTGAGCGTTGAATGCTAATGGACTATATCACAATCCCAATCAGCATGTATCTACGGACTTGAGTATTAGTTGGTATAACTCACCTGATTTGCATCTTGAAGTGCGGCGTCCCACTCACATCGGCGTCCCAAAACAAATGAACGGTTCCCATAGCAGACGTAACTGCCGGAACCTATCGTGATTTCTTTTGTGAATATATCTACTGCCGTAGACAGGTTCCCCGTCGTGCATGCAGTACAGGCGGCCGTGGACATGGCGAGAATGACGACTTGTGGTATGCTCGAATAGTGTTATGAGAATCAAAAACGGAAACATACCTGTCGACTAACTTCCGCTTCAGACTTAATCTGAAATCCGCGAGATGAGATGACGAGATCATGAGAAATCGACAGGAACATACCGATACCAGTCCTGTCGAGGGTAGTAGCCACTGTGATATCTTCCGGTCATCACCTCCGCTGAAGATGTACTTGCCATTCACGGACAATGCGACACAGTACGCGCCGCCGGAGACCTTGAGTACGTTGGATGGGATCGGGAATGGCCAGAGGCGGACACTGGTGTCACAAGATGAGGAAGTGATGATGACGCTGGACTCGTTGACAGAAATGGCATTGATCTGGTCAGTATGACCGCGGAGGGCTTCGCAGATCTCGGTCCACATCGATGCATCCCACACCCGAATGGTAGCATCGCGTCTACCACCTCCTGAGAAGATATGTCCCCTGAAGCGCCCATGTGAGTGTGAAGGTACCACCTAAGTGGCCTTTGAGTGTTGTGATGCGCTCCAAAGTCCCTGGGTTGTAAATGCAGATATTTTTCTCTGTCGCGATGGCAAGATGTTCGCCAGATGACGAATACCGAACGCAGCTGACAATTGTATCAAAAGTGATTGTGTCTTGTTGCTGCCACGTAGTCGTTCCCCAAAACTTCACCATACAGTCACTGCCTGCACTCGCCAGAATTGTTCCATCTACAGAAGTCCAACGATAGGACCGCAGTGGACTGGTGGGCTGTGATGATTCGGAAAGCAAAAGATTCGTCGGTTTGGGTAGTGGTGAACCCGATTTGGGCGGTGAATTGGGTTTCAGTGAACTTCAACCCGACTTCCACTCAGTTAATGAGACAAACTCCTATTTCTCCGTCCCAGGGAATGATCCCTCCAGTGGCATCACAGCTTGCTATCAATTTACCGTCTTGTGATACCGCTAAGCCGAACACATCACTGGGATGCCCTACCAGACAGTTTCAATACTTTCTTCGTCGTCAATTCCCACAGGCAAACAGTCCTGTCCCTCGAGTGACGATACGCCGTGTGTCGGGCAGAACTGCAACTGCAGAGATGGATTCATGATGACCTATGTGACAATTGTGTGACGCATGTCGTTTGAATAGGCTGCGGCACCGGCCCGGGAGTTGGCGCCTGGGCTGCGACACCATTTTACTACATCAGGTAACCGACCCGAAAAAGATAAATTCTTAGACAGCTTTATCTAGCGTAAAATTCGCATAAGAACTATCAGAATGGTACTCCACATGAGAAACCTTTGGATACCCGGACTTACTTAGATGAAATCCACCAAATGTGTAATTGTGACAGTCTTGTTGCAACCTATCACCAAGATGCTGGATAAGGCAACGTTGTAGCAGGAAGATGAAGATGTTGAGAGTGACAATAGTCACCTATTTGAAGATCAATTGGCAATACATTATAATTCTGCCCCGCGCCGGCTGTGACATGCAACCGTGGACTGTTTTTACTTCGTTCGCAATCACTGAACAAATGTTAGCCTTGGGTAAATATTTATATGGCTGGACTGTGTTGGACTAATTTGGCCTACAGCCCAAGGGTGCTAAGCACCCACAGCGCAGTACCAAGCTGTGCCTGCGTGCTTAGGTAATGCAAGCAAAGCTGGCCATTGCACCATCGACAACAACTCCCCCAGTGCTGACAATAGGCATGTAGTTGTGACGCTAGCCTGGGATGTTTGAACCTGCCAAGCGCACAGTTCAGGTTATGAGGGGCAGCAGATTAACATCCAGCCCAACCTCAACAAGCTACGACAACAAAATATAAGGTTAGTTTGTCATTTTGTACGCCACGTCTTCTGTCTTAATGTCGGGGTTTTGTGACGCTAGCCTGGGATGTTCGAGCCTGCCAAGCGCACAGTTCGGGCTATGAGGGGCAGCAGATTAACATCCAGCCCAACCTCGATGAGCTACGACAACAAAATACAAGGTTGGTTTGTCATTTTACGCGCCGCATCTTCTAACTAAATGTTGGGGTCTTTCAAGGCGAGGCTTTTTTGGACGGGGTTTACTTCAGTGTCATCGTGCAGAGGCATGACAGCGTGGCACACTGCGTCAGCTGATTGGTAAGGTATGTACATCGCATGCAAGATTAGCCAGCCAAAAAATAATCTGCAAACTCTCCCTGAACGACGTAGTCAAACAGAATATTTGAACGCCCTACAAAAATTGCTTATTATTTTCATTCACAATCATGATGTTGGCCCAAGGTCTCATGATATCATCTTGCATGACGTGGCAATTGCAGAGAGGGATGCGGCACACTACTCCAAACTATAGCGATGTTGCACATTTTGTCCCGCGTTCACCTCAAGTTTGAAAATTGAGCTAGCATATTATTATATTGTACAGGCAGGGCATCATTCTAATATAGATAGATAGATATATTAAAATAACTATGAAAACGCAACATTGGCATTTGTAGCTTGTTTGAGGGCAATGCGTCGTTGTTGGATCTTGGATAAGGCGCTATTAGCACTGATAGCTCTCTTGGCAGCAGAGGAGGCGGGAAAAACTTGGCTGGATGAATGGTAATGTTGATAATCAGACTTAGCGACATGATGAAGGATGATAATAAATACCGGTTCCACCAAGTCAGTAACTCATCAACTTCCTTACATTCCTCCGGGTCTTCCAAGAGGTCGAGGAGGCTATGGTAAAATGTTTCGGAGTCGGTGGTTGTGTCAGTCCGCGAGAACACGGAGGACGAGCTGAGAGTGAATCGCACCTTCGGCCTTGCGTCAGAACCATCCTATTATAGAAGTGTGATTGCTTGACGAACCTGAGTTGTGATATAAGCCAGGGAACCGATGGTGACCGAATTCATGCCATGGAGGCGGGCATTTCCAGATCGCGTAGCTTTCGGCTCTCTGTCAACCGAACTTGGAGACGTGAAAACATGCTTGTAGGCCTAGTGGATTACCATGTAGTGAACGGATAATGCGAAAATATGAGTAACACTCACGTATACTAGCAAGCGGCTCCTAAGAAGACCGCACCACGGGTCTTCAGAGTCATAAATGTGGTTGGTGTACACAAAAATGGGCCATTGGTCCCCACACACCAGCATTTCACCACTTCGGAGGTTCTCTTTAATCCTGTGGCAAAAAGATGTGACAATTATTCAGGACTGCACAGATACCGGAAAACTGAAACATACCGAGGGTCATTCCAGTCTAGCCCAGCAGGACAGAGGAGCGATCCGGTGAGTTCATGATTGAAACCGCGGTCGATCTTGGAGTTTCGATGTAACGGAGGCTGTATGGCTTCCCCCCTGGGGGAGATCCAGTCAAGTACCGCAGACTTCAGCGTCTTTGTGTCGTCGCCTCTGGCGCCGGCGGCTCCTTTGCCAATCTGTAGATCAATCATAAATATGAATTCTTGCCATGCAGAAACAGATGCACAAGCTCTCCAACGTGAAGGATTTCCTCCTCAGAACCGTCTTTTAGTCGCTCAAGGAGGCCTGGATACGAATCTAGCAGTTGTTCAAAAACGCGATGTTCCCGCCGCTCTCTGTGAAGCACGTCAACCAAATAGCAATTACAGGAATGAGTATCACTTACTCAGCAGATAGGTCCTCCAACGGAGTATCTTCCAGCTGCTCTAATCTCAAGATACCATTAGTGAGCAAGGAAGGGTAATTACAGAGCGTGAAGACCGTTCGACCAAAGTGGTGTCCGTGGGAGACAAGCGGATCGGATGTGGAGCTGGGAGACGGGGTAAGACTATAGAACCTGTGGTCAGGGATAGCTTACGCTTTTTTACGAG
>JABBWB010000403.1:0-34731 GCA_016628085.1 Suillus occidentalis
TCGTGAGTGCAACCTGTGTTGTGATCTCGGAGTCCGAATTCCACTAGATCTCTTCCCCAGCCTACTATCTCCGTTAGGGTAGCTGCTACAACTGGTAATGGGGAAGGAGTAATTGCAGAGTCGTGAAATTCTCGATAAATGTAAACTACATCATTGAGTCCTAGCAAGTGAGGGTGATTTGGGGTAATGTAACGATCAAAGACCCAAGTGTCAGGGTGTGCAAAGGAAGGGGATGTTCCTATGATAAGTGAAGCAGCTAGTGCAGTCACTAATGCTCCTGGAGGGATTAAATTGTTGACAGATCTGGTATTCTTGAAAACAATTGTGTCTTCGGAGACATCACTGAAAAAGGAGCTTCCACTGTATGCAGTGGAGCCATCGTAGACATTGTTGTCCCATATGGTGGAATTGTTGTTGGTGACAGAGTTGGGGGACATGATAAATAGGGTGTGTGGAATGCAGAAAAAAACCTGGGGGGTAAACCGTCTTATAAGCCTCGGTGAGGCTTGTGTATGTAATGTTCGGTTCCTCAAGGGTTTGTTGCTGAAGCGAAATTTGTGTTAGAGTAAGATACGATTAATCTCCGAGTGGTTTAATAACCTAGGTCATTTGTCATTTGTGTGAAACATATAGTTGCCCCCTGATGTCCAAGCATGTATTAACATGAGTCTGAGCTGCCCGAGGAGTGGTGGGTGGGTGCTTTGAAATAGGTAGATCAGATGGACTTCCGAGCCGCAAGTACTATCGATGATATCAAGAATCGATAGGTACGAAGAGAAGAAGGCGTGAGTTACACTTTGCTCAAAACGGACATAGACCTTATTCTGACCACGTGCTCATTCTTCGTACTTAGTAAGAATGCAATCTATGTTCCTGCCTCGCAGTGTGTAACCAGGATCAAACAAGATGTTATTGCGAATGTCCGATAACTACGTGACATACAAGAGCAAGCAAATGAAAACTACGCTAAGGAGTGTTTGGGCAAAGCCCGCCGGGCTTTCGACCGAAACACGTAAGTGGAGGTGGCAAGGACGAGCTGAGATACCCTGAAAAACATAGGAACACAATGACACATCTAGCGAGAGCTTGAGACCCAACCACACAAGGAAGAGTGTGACGACTTACGAAACATTGTTCAGGAAAGGCTAAGGTAGCGTCAAACGCATGAATGGTTCGAGAACGGGATTGTCTTGTAAGTAGGGCGCCAGAACTACTGCATGTTGCCTGAGGTATAAGACGAAAGCGTCGCTGTTCCAGCGGCCCATGGCCTTGACGCTTTCGAAAGGTACTCCTCGCAGAAGGTATTCGAGCGTCCCACCTATCCGTATGCCATGGCCCTTCAAGCCCTCCAGCCCCAAGCGCTCGCCAGCCGATTGCAAACATTTAAGAAACTCTCCTCTCGTCAATGGCCTTAAGCCTCCTGGGTGACGCCAACTGAAGAGATGCGCTGATGAAGGGGGATTGTTGACGGTCAGATGCTTCAATAAGGCTGCTTTGGGATCTGCTGGGCCTGACTGTGCTGCCCAGTAAACATCTTCCCCATCTAGCGAGGTCTTGGTGCGTGGCAAACGGAAGACGGTCACTTTGAAACCGTTCCTATCCTCTTCTTGCCTCATGCAGTCTACTCTCACATGAATCTGGGGATTGTCGCGGAAGTTCTGGAGTGACGTGACCGTGAATTCGCCAGTTCGCGCGATGGTGAAGAAGGACGTGGTGAGGCAGGCAAAGACTGCAGCATGCAGGGGGCGATCTAAGTCTAGGGTGGAGCGAATTGCGCTGATGATGTCTGGGGTAAAGGCAGCCCGTTTGGGGCGTTTTGAGGCTGGTGGCGCGAGGCGCTTGGCCCCTTCTAAGGCCAGAGTGATCTCTCCTTGTTGGACCAACCAAGGTTGCCCATGAAGAAGGTGCCAAGCTCGGATTCCGTAAAAGTAGTTTGCTAGCGTCTTCCCTGAGTACATTCCTGCGCAGGATGCAATAAAAGCTAGTAAGAGAATAGATGAGGCTGGGCATCGTTGTTCTTCTGGAATCTTACGCGAGTCGCAGAAAACATGGAAAACAAGCAGTCCTGAGCCGTAGGTCTCGCGCGTGCTTGCCGCATGTGAGTGACTGATGACTGTTATGATCCTATCCAGGTCGTCTTCTGAGACACTGATGGGGCATCCCGCGTTGTCAAGTCTGGGTCGTGAAGCGGCTGGGACCCACAGGCGGAGCCTTTCACGTGTTAGGCAGTGAGGGCGAAGAGCTGACGCGAGAGGGGTGAGTGAGGAAGGGTAGGGACGAGGTTGGGCACGCGTGAGGGTCAAGGGGAGTGGGGTGGTGCCTGCGAAACGAGAGAGGTTAGTCCCGCCATGCGTCTCGATAGCGGATGAGCTCTTCTCCCCAGTTCCACCTCTCTGTCCCATCCACCTGCTCCCCATCAATTGGGCTATGGCTGCTGACGGTGATGTTGGGTGGTGGGGTGGATAAGTCTGCGTCGACGAGGAGACTGGGTAAATCTCCAGGGAGGACAACCGGCGGCAGGAGAAGACGTCTGGGGGGGAACACGCCTCTGGAGGGACCATCTGCGGGATTCTCAGCACTGGGTACATACTCAAGATGGATTCCGACGAGATTGTCAAGTTGTTCGAGCTGTTGGTGTATGCGTCTGAAGACGAGATTGGTTTCGCGGTTGCGACTCCGACCTGTCTTCCAACCAAGAACGACTCCTTGGTTGTCGCAGAACAGTCGAAAGTGCGAGGGGGCGTTGGCATCAACATAGTTGTCCAGGATTGTGAGGAGGAGGAGTTCGACACCAACGGCTTCTGCCCAGCCGATGTCTCGTTGACCGTTGAGAGTTCTCCACCCGGAGTGTAGCGTCCAGGCCCGCCAATACCCATTGATAACAATTGCGATTCCGACGGATGAGCTCGCGTCTGAAAAGGCATGTAAGTCGATGAGAGTAGGGGGTTGTGGGATGGAACGTCCGACGAAGGGCTGAGAGAGTCTCTGTTCCCACCAATTGAGATCTTCCTCAAGATGTTTGACTGCGTGATGTGGCATGAACGGACTATTACTGCAGATTCGGAGCATGGTTTCCATAGCTGTGAGATAGGCTCTCCCTGTGGGTACCACCAGGCAGGAGTGTAAGAGTTTCCCATACAACCGTTGGACGTCGAGGAGGACATGAGTGACGTGGGAGCGCCATTCCGCGATCGCTGCAAGGTACTTCGTCTTCTTGTCCGTTGATAGTTGAACCGTGAGTTTCGCCAAGTTCCACATGAGCCCCAGGTATAATACCACAAGGGCGAACACTGTGTCTTTGGTGGGTTCCCAAAGAAAACCCAGGGGGACGGACACACGGTTGATATCTGTGAAACCGAAGTTGTACTGGGAGTCATGAAGTGAACGTGGGGAAGTAAGCGAGAGATCTCGTAGTGGGAAGGCGCAGTCCTCTGCATAGACATCGAAGGTACCGTCTTCGTGCACAGAACCTTTGAACCATAGTCTCCCTCCTGTCTGCCGTTGACCGTTGGCTGCCAGAATTGTATGAGCACGTGCTCGCGAGGCATTGTAGCTATCCAAATACTCACGTCGCACGCGGAAGAACAGGTGATCGTCCACCCATTTAACCAAAGGACCGAGTCCTTCTGCGCGTAGAATATCAATACCTGCGTCAGCCACATGTCCGTAGACTCCTGCAGAAGGTCCCATACCAAAGGAAATGCAAGTATCCGCACAGAAGCCTCCTCCTGGTAAACGCACGACCGCGGCTGCCCATTGCGAATGATGCAGAGGAACTGTTCTGTAAGCTTCCGCAATATCGCGGGTAGCTGCTTGGGATCCTGGTGGTAGACTTCGTATGATGGTGCACACCGTGTCGAAGGTGCCCCACGTACAAGGGAAGTCGTCTGAGTTGATGCTCGAGTTGATGGATGGGTTGGAATACTCTGTTGATATGGCGTGGGGGAAAGAAAAATTTTGTATGACGCGGAACTTGCCAGGTTTCCCTGGTTTCGGAATGATGGATATGGGAGAGGTCTGGAACGGACCGAGTAGGGATAGTAGTTCTTGCTGGGAGAAAGGGCCGATGTAACGCCCGGTGTTAAGTTCTCGGTTGAGAATGGTTTCGAACGCGCTAAGGAATATACTGGAAGAAGGGCTATTAGGTGGAGTTTGTATGGTGTGGATGCGGGGAATGTTGAGAACGAAACCGTGTTGAAGTCCTTGGGGTAGATTTGGATATTTGACAAGAAGATTAAAAGTGCGTAGTTTCGTTTCCCAGATGTTGAACTTATACGGTGTGATTGGATGTAATCGCCTGAGCTCGAGGGCAGTTCTGAGCTCCGTGGGTGGTAGCCAGGCAGCCCGAGCAGACGTGTCGCTCGTTGTGGGAGGAACTGGAGCAACTGCCGACACGTTGCCAGTCGACGCATAATGGTTTGTCCGAGCTTCGCAAGAGTAGTTGTTTGTTGTTGCGGGTAGCAACCGCGGGGAAGGCGCTGTCCCAGAGTCGTTCGGCAGTGCATTCGATGAAGCTGTGTGAGTTTCTCCCCAGGCAGACGGCGCACACTGCTGGGGAGCGAGTGCTGTGTGCGCTGCCTTGAAAACCCGAGCGGGTGCTTGTTGAAACGCGAGTGTTGCGTGGGGCAGAGGACTTCTTTGTTGGGGATGCTGACCGTCTTTTGTGACTCGGGGAGGTAGAGCGCTTAGAACGTCTTCCGCGCAAGTTGGAAGAGGGTTCAGCTGGCCCATTGCGAGAGCTCGAGTATTGACTCTTTTGCTGCAATGAGCCAAAGGCGAAGGTGAAGGCGAAGGCAACCGCAACCGCAGAAAAGGCAGGTAAATGCAGGAACAAAAGGGGAAGGTAAACGCAGAGTAACGCGACCGATTGAGTAAAGGATGAGAGCGGATGAGTGTACGCGTGATGATTAAGAGCGTTGGTTGGAGGAGGAAAGAAAAGGATTGGTCAGTAAGGGTTGATGTAGGGCCGTTGATGCGCTACATACCTTGAAATCATTACTCAAATCTTGTTTGTTTCGGTCGTCTCTATAGACTCTGTCCACCGTGCGTATGATCACTGTTTCGTTGATGATGGATATGTCCCAAGCGTTTGCTGGAATGGGAATCGCATTGTGCCAGGCCCGACGTTGTTCTTCCTGAAATAACATCAGACCTCTGTGCGCTGATTTGTCCCTTGAATTCCAGTGTCTGTGGATCATGATTGCTCCCCAGAAGCGGGCTAGCATTAGGACTCTTTGCTTCGGCCAACCTTTCTCTTCGAGGGAGTTGATCATGCGTGGGACTGCTTGTGCGAAGTCTACCGTGGTGAGATTTCGGTCTGGTATCACGCCGGTTGAGGGCCTCGTGGCTGCCGCGCTGACCCAAACAGTGGACCCGTCTTCTCCCGTGGTGGGCACCATTCCTTCATCGTCCTTGGTACGATAATTGGTGAGAGCGTCGTCTAGCCCGTCGTTGGTCCAGTAGTATATCTCTACATACAGACCTTTGTCGAGTTTTCGCATGGCGAAGTCTGATACTAGTATCTCGTCTTCTGCTGCTGTAGGGCGGGGACGTTCGGGGAGTACGTGGTACTTGTTGCGGTTCTTCTTCTTCTCCTCAGCTAGCGCAGTTTCTTCTTCAAGCCGAACGGCTTGGACTTGACGCTCTTCTTCTTCTTCGGCTAACCGTTTCTGTTCGGTGCGTAGTCGTTCGTCTTCAGCTACTTGTAGTTGCCACTGTGCGCAGAGGGCGTCGTTAGTGGTTTCCCAGATGGCGCGGAGATTGACTGCCGCTTGGGCTTCTGTGGTGGTAGCTGTCACGAAAACAGTTCGACTGGCACGATACCTTTCGTCCATGAAATCGGGGCACACATTAGTGCTGGGATCACAGGGTAGTCTGTTCATTCGGTGAAATCGTCAGATTTGAAATGGGAAGTGGCTTCGGAAGGATGCTTTGAAATAGGTAGATCAGATGGACTTCCGAGCCGCAAGTACTATCGATGATATCAAGAATGTTAGAAGCTAAGACACGAAACACGCTCAGTGTTTGAAGACAACGACTAATGATTGCTATACCTAAGACACGAAACACGCTAGAGAACGTATCGTAAGAGACGGCGAGACAACGAGAGACAGAAAAGCATACCTCAGTGTTTGAAGACAACGACTGAGGTATGAACAACGATGCGGTACGTAGTATATATACAGGAACACACGTGATGGAAGTGGAAAAGGAAATGTACTGTGCGATGACGATGATGATGACGACAGGAATGCAACACACCCCCACAACATGATAATGTTGCGACTATCTACAGAGAAGAGAAAGACCAGACTGGTGACGAAGGAATAACGGACGAGGGAGGCATTTTGTGAATATATCGGCGACGTTCTTATGAGTGGAGAGCCATTCAGGCTGGAAGGTGCCCTCTTCGATGTGTGCGCGGATGAAGTGAAATCGAAGATCAATATGCTTGGTGCGGATGTGATTCGCAGCTTCTTCGGATAGGGCAATGGCGCCTGCGTTATCGGCGAATAGACGGAGTGGCAAGGTGAGAGGAATGCATAGACACTCGAAGAAGGAAATGAGCCATAGGCCGTCCTGAATAGCAGCGGTGAGCGCCATGTATTCGGCTTCAGTAGATGAAAGGGCGTGAGTGAGCTGCTTTTTCGAAGAGTGTGAGACGGGTCCGCCATTGAAGAACCAAACGTAGCCCGATATAGAGATCCGATCCTCAGGGCAACTCGCCCAATCCGAGTCGCTAAAACCAGTGCAGTTCTGGCAACGCAGTGACACCCCCATAGTGCGTGCGAAGACCAATAGTGCCGGCAAGGAAACGAAGGACATGCTTGGCTGCAGCATAATGACGAGGCTCGGGAGAAGCGTTATGCTGCGCGAGTTTCATGACAGCGACTGGCAATGTCAGGGCGAGTATACATTGCGAGATAGAGGAGTTCGCCGACAACCTTGCGATATTTGGAGGTGAGGTTCTCGATGTGAGGGTGCATGTCAGTGTCTCGTCCAAACGGAAAGTGAGGGTCCATGGGAAGCGTGACGGAGTTGCAACCAAGCATACCATGCTCCTTGAGCAGATAGTTGATATAATCGGTCTGGTGCATCCACAGCTCGCATGTAGTCCTGTTCTGTTCGAATTGAATGCCGAGATGCTTCGACACAGGACCGAGATCAGTGATGCCAAAGCGTTGTGCGATCTGACCTTTGATCCAGATCAAGAAGGGACGGTTACTGGCAGCAGCAAGTCCTGACATTCGACATGCCAAGCAATGATGCAGATGATGCGCTCTCCCTCCGCATTGACGTGATCATATATGAAGACAGGCGTAGTCAGCTTCGATGCGAAGAAAGCCCAGGTGAGTGAGAACTTCTCTCAAAAGTTCATACCAATCATAGGCTGGCCTGCTTCAACCCATAGAGCGACAACAACAGATGGCAGACAAGCAATCCCCCACACTGCAGGCAAAGCGTTCAAACCCAGGCGGTTGACGCATATAGATGTCTTCCGTCAATTTCCCCCATAAGAAGGCGCGTTTGGCATCGAATGCATCAAGTTCCCAGTTGTTAAGTGCAGTGAGGGCGGAAATGATTCGAATAGACGCTGCCTTGGCAACAGGAGCAAACATCTTGCCAAAGTCAATACCAGGGACCTGTGAAAATCCCTGCACCACAAGATGCGCCTTGAAGATGGACCCACCCTTTTGATCCTCGCGAACTCAAGAACCCACCGACAACCAATGGATTTGCGATCAGAAGGTAAGGGAATGAGCTCGTAGACATTCATCTCGAACATTAAGTTCATCTCCCGTTTCATCGCAGCCAGCCATGAATCCCGGTTGGTACGGCACATGGCTTCGTCGTATGTATTCGGAGGAATTTTCATGTTGTAGCCAGGAAGCTGCAGATTGCGACGAGTATCACTGCAGATGGAGATGCATGCCAATTTGGCAACAATGAGATTGGCAAGAACGTGAGGAAAGCCCACTGTTTCGTCATCAGCCCGAATGGCATCAGCATCGAGAGGGATAGCGTTGTTGATCGGATGAGTAGGGGCAGGGAGGATAATGGAACGAGTGGCGATGAGAATGGGAGGTACGAGTGAGGGGACACCATCAGATGGGGGAACACCTTGAACACGGGCAAGATGCAAGTCGCGCTGACGATCAAGATGCGCAGCATCGGAGGCAAGTCGTTCATGGAAGATATGACCTTTCTCGGTGGGGATAACGAGTCAGCCTGAACGGCAGATGGGTGCAACAACAGCTGAGGCAGAAGGGGCAGAAGGGGCAACAGCGATAGGCAAAGGAGTTGGGTCGACGATGACAGGATCCTCTTCATCATCACTATCGGAAGTGGGGACAGGACGGCCAGAGAAGGATTCGTTGAAGATGATGTCACGAGAGTTGAAGAAGGCGCCAGTGGTGGAATCACGACAACACCATGCCTTAACTCCCAGTGGATACCCAACAAAAATTGCCTCGCGAGAACGAGGCCCCAGCTTCTCCTGTTGTTCAGTGGGAATACGCACAAAACAACGTGCACCAAACACACGCAGATGAGACACATCTGATTTCGCACCATGCAGCATCTCGTAAGGGGTTTTCCCAGGCGGAAGAGCACGAGATTCAGACTGATTGAAAAGATAGGCTGTGCAAAGAGCCACCTCGCCCCACAGAGAACTCGGGAGACGAGCATAGTCTAGCATAGCATACATCCTACCCTCAATGGTACGCAACACCCTTTCAGCCTTGTCGTTTTGCTGATGTGAGTAAGGTGCGGACAGTTGTCTCACAATGCCCACAGCCGCAAGTTCCGCCGAGAATGCTGCATTCAAGAACTCACCCCCATTGTCAGACCGAAATATCTTAACCCTGGAGCCAGACTGGGTCTCCCAACGTGCGCGAATGAGATGCCATGCATCAAGAGCTTGATCCTTAGTGACCAAGAGTTGCAGGTTCAAGATGTTTGTATGGTTGTCAAGAAAGATGATGAAGTAGCGCTTGTTGTGAGGTGTGAGGACGGGAATGGGGCCACAGAGATCTGAATGGATGAGATCCAGGAAGTGGACTGCTCAAGGAGAGTCAGACGTAGGATGAGGACGACAAGGGTGCTTTCCCATAATGCAAGACTCGCACTTCGATAGGACTGAGCCTGGTGACACAGTTGCACCTGACGCGAATAGTGGAAGGCGATGTACGGCCTCACCGCCAACATGACCAAGACAGGCTTGCCAAAGGTCAAGAGTTGGGTCAAGCTGCGTGAAAGCCGAGAGGTCAGGTGGAGAAGGTGGCAGAGTGAGCGTAGAGGAAGAACCAGACTGTGGAGCGCGCAAGAACTTGAGATTGACATAGCACAGATTATTTGCCATGGGGATAGCTCCCAGTTCAGTACCACGGTAGACCAGCTCGCAACGAGGAGGAGATGTGCGGAAGACGCAGTCCCAACCCTTACTGAGCATCCAACCGACTGACAGCAGATTCAACATCGCCGAGGGTGCATGTAGGCAGTTGGAGAGGCGGACACAATGACAATTGCCCCCAATGGACAAGATGGCGACACAATCACCTCAACCAGAAGTTGAGAGACTACCATGATTCTCGCAGTGCGAATGTTAACAGCATCTGCAGTGGAGTATGACCAGAAATACAATCAGTCTTGGATGAGAGTGGTTGTGGTGCCTGAGTCAAGGATGGTATTAAAACCTGCCGCAATGACGCCAGAAAGAGCTGCAGTGTCCACATCAGAGAGGTCTGGTTCTTCGACAATGGAGGTGCATGATAGATCTGCGAGGAAGGCGGTGGCAGCATTGAGAGTACCAGCAAATGCAGTAATGGTAGTGGAGGGAGCAGTGGGCTTTGCAGCAGCAGCAGCAGGAGGTACGATCGCTGCAGCCACAGTCTCTTTCTCCTTTTTCTTCCCTTTCATCCAGGGAGCCTGCCCTTCCATACCCCCGCCCTTTTGGTAACAATGCGCATGATCGTGGTCACCTTTATTGCAGCCAACAGTTGTGCAGAAGACACCATCGGGATTGTGGCGATGCTTGCGCAAACCGGTGATGGAGTTGACACCAGTGGAGGATGATGTTTGCACAGTAGCGGCATTGGCATACTCGGAACCGGGAGCGCCTCCAGCAAGAATGTGTTCGTCAATAAGACGGGCAGCTTCAGCAGAGATACAAGCAACACAGGCATCAAACCCGGATGCGGAGGAAAGTGACTGCAGTCCAAGTCCAACAGAAGAGGCTGTGGAACCAGCAACGGCCGAGACGGACGACGGCGAAGTGACGGAAGGTTGCATAGGAAGCGTTAGCGTGATGAGAGCTTTGAACTGGGGCCAAGTCCCAGTTTTCGGTAAACCTCGCAGGAGTTGAAAGACAGCTTCTGCATCTGTGTAGATCGCCCCCATGCGAAGCAATCATTCATGTAGCACACAATGCTGACCAACATAGTTGGAGGCATCAGCTGCATCCTTCATCTGGAGTGCATATAGGCTCTGTCGAACGATGTGCTGGGAACCCATATCAATCCGGCCGAAGTGCGTGGCAAGGGTCGTCCATGCATCACGTGCAGTGATGGAATGATGAGTGGAAATGAGCTGCTGAACAGTGGCGGAGAGACGCCGAGTGATAATAGCCTTTGCCTTGAGATCGTTGATTAGCCAAAGACGAATGGCTTTCGACTCATCAGCAGTAGGGGCAGTCATGACAGCCGGGATTGGTTTGAAAGAGGCACTCCCCAAGACGTCATCGGGATCAACAGTGTCGGCGACGTGACACCATAGATCCTCTACGCCAAGCGCATAGGTAACCTCCCTTTTCCACGCAAAATACGTTTCCGGGCCTGTCAATTCAGGGATATAGTCGAGCTTTCCCATGTCGAAGAAAGTCGAGAGATGTTAAAGCGAGAAGCTGAAACACAGTGGCGCGTGTCGGTATGTAGCTCGTGATGATTTCGTTAGAAATCGGGGCTCATAACCTGTTAGAAGCTAAGACACGAAACACGCTCAGTGTTTGAAGACAACGACTAATGATTGCTATACCTAAGACACGAAACACGCTAGAGAACGTATCGTAAGAGACGGCGAGACAACGAGAGACAGAAAAGCATACCTCAGTGTTTGAAGACAACGACTGAGGTATGAACAACGATGCGGTACATAGTATATATACAGGAACACACGTGATGGAAGTGGAAAAGGAAATGTACTGTGCGATGACGATGATGATGACGACAGGAATGCAACACAGGACACTGCCAGTCACAGCGGATGCTCTTCGATAGATGGTTTCTGGAGAGTCAATGATAGTGCTCCATAATTCTGCATTGAACTCGCGATAGAATTTTTAACAATATGAATCTTTACGCATGAAAAGCAGGCTACAACTCAAAGCTGTTGAGAGAGCTGATGTCGATCGTGCCAAGAACGTCAAGTTGAGAGTCATACTAGAAGTTGTTCCTACCTCGAACTACTGTTGTGCACTGACGTTCGTGTCTACAAGCTTGTGGTGGGTTCCAGTTGTGTAAACAAATGTAACCTCGCCCACAATCTTTGGAACCCGTGTTGAGCAAAATCTTTGATCGATCGACGACCGTTTCTAGTTGAAATGTTCATGCACGCCACCACTCGATGAAATTCATGGACCCATCAACAGAGCTGGAGATAAGTCTCACGCCTACTTCAACGTCCCCTGCAATTCCAAAGCCTTCTCCACGCCGGTTTCCAATGTCTCGATATCCTCCCGATCACCCTCAAGTGACCCCGCCACCCTCTCAAACACTTTCGCGAGTCCCTTGAAGATATCTGCTTCTTCCCCTCCTACGAATTCTGCGAGCCCTTCGGGAGAGAAAGGTGAGGAGGAGGACGTTTATCATGCCTACGTCGAGGGCGCGTTGGTTGGCTGTAAGGGAGCGGCCGTCGAGGTTGGTGGAGACTGTGCAGCCCGCGTGGACGAGGCGTTTGCCAATTGCGGAGCCTATTGCACCTGCTGAGACGATGGCGATGGCCGGCGTTGGTATTGAGGTTGGGGTGGGATCTTCGGTGTTCGTTTTAGGTGGGGATTGGTCATTTTTGGGAGGAGGTTGTTCGTATTTATGGGTTCGATGTTCATCGTTTGCACTGCGGAGGTCCGTACTGTGGTTATTCTTTTCTTTGGTGGTGTTGTCTTGATTTACACGCAGAGTTGTACTCAGCTGTACAACAGAACGACATGCGGCACATGACGACCTACAGCTATTGCAGACTCCTAGGAGATTCACTCTTCTCCGCCCGTTATGACTTCTTCGCCATACCTCTTCCCATTTGAAGCACGACACCAGGGTGCGGAAACCCCCCATCCACGATCACTCCTTCCGCAGGAGGAGGTTTGGCGTACTGTTGTCCAACACACCGGTCCTCCAGCGCGCCTTTTCGTCCTTTCCAGTTGGTGCCCACAGTGGCTCTACTACGTCTTTCTTTCGGAACTCCTCCCTTCCTTCCTCCGCTCCAAATGGTTCTGCTCCTGCCCCAACCTTTTCTCGCCCCTCCTTGCAGGCCCAGCCCTCCACTCATAAATGCATCTTCTGTGGGAAAACCGAGTGCCATTCTCGCGCGTGTGGCATCATCCACACTTCCTTCGTTCCTCTCGACACCACCTCTTACATCTAGACGATATCTGCAGGTGAGCAGATTTCCTTCCGGTTCAATGGCTGAGGATGCTCCTGGTCTGAATCCGACTGTGGATGGCGCCACTTGTGCATTCGCTGTGCAATCTCTCACTCCTCGCACAGTGGTGGCTTCCTTCCAGTTGTCACTCCCTTCATCAGGCACGATTGGCACGAACACCTTGATCGTGCAGGTGCGCTCGCGGAGTCTGCAGATGTTCCAAAAGGCATCCGTTTTGTTAGCGTCTAGGTGTTCTTGCTTCAATTCCGCCTCACTTCCTCGAACAGTCATCCACCATAATCTCCACCGTGACACTGAGCACAACATAGCCTATCACACTGATCATTCCCATACTTCGTGTGGCACTCAGTCTTCTGCTTACTTTCTTGAGCTGTGGTTGCATTCACCACTCCGTTATTCATATTTGCGACATCCCGCCTGTTTGCTTCGTTCATAGGCGGACTCCGAGCCGTATGGGACGCTGCAGTCTACAACTCATATATGTTCATTTCAGGTTCAGCTGTCGCGCTCTACCCCCTTTCGAACATCATCATTGCTCCCACATTACTGGATCATTGCAGGAGTTGTCGATGCGACAGAGGGAGAGAAGGAGTTCTTTTAGGAAGGTTCGTAGTCTTTTTACTTTCGCTTTGGTGTTCTAAGTATACTAGTCAGTTCGAAATAAGTATCCTAAGCAAAATGTAACCTAATTTACTGGAGTGAAGGGTGTTGTTGCTAGAGCCTTGCAGTGACATCGCCATCCTATACTTATTCTTCGTGATCATCACCCGTGTCAGTTCATATACCGATCTAACAGTAACTTGAGCATGACAAACAGATATTTGCAAGATAACTGGCAATTTTTGTGGAGGATCATGGTAGCGGAGAGTATAATGCCCCAATAAACATGAAAAAAAGAAAAAGAGAGAGAAGAGATAATTGACTTTGGACGTTGGTCTGTCATATGACACGATAAACGACTCAATGGCCGCGGATGCAGATGTATACTGATCTAAAGGCAAACTTAGCACGTCGAGCAAAGATGTTGCAGAACAACCAACCATGTTCGTGGGGGTGGTGATGCGGATCTAAGTAGTACAGTGTATCCTGCTTCAGGTTCTGGTATTCACGCTGAACTTTCTGGCGTATCTCTCCTGGAAGTGTTGTCAACTTTGAATCTCAAAATTAGGTGAGCTCTTACTGTGAGACGACAAAGACTTAAACGTGACAATCAGGCGGAGAATCTCCGTAGGAAAATGACTGCTGAGCATTTCAGCCAGTATCTTGCCGTTCTGTATGATTTCGCTACGTAACGACTCTGAAGTTTTCATGAGCATGTAGCGCAAAGGTGTCTTGAAACTCACCATGACGCGCAATCGTTTCCAAGACATCACTGACTCGGAGAGCCAGGTTGTCCATATCCCTGGCTTTGAGACACCACAGAAGAAGTTCTATTCATCCGACACCAATCATTTTCTGACATGCGCCCTCTGTGTCTTGATCGGTGCGACTTCTCAACAGCAAAATGCAACCCAACCATGATCAGCGACAATGCGCAGGTAATTGATAGTACTGTTCTGAACACAGTGAAGCCGAGTTGTTTCGATCATCTTGCGCAAGATCCCAATAATGTCCTGGGTATTCGGGCTTATCGGATTCAACCATGGCCGGCTCCCTGACTAGCCCGTGTATTATCTTCTCCAGGAAGTGGTCTGTCGCTTTCATGAGTGTAACTTTGCTGCCGAAGTTCCAAGAATCGTCCCTGAGTGACGATGGATTCCTTGGGTTCAACATTATGCGTCGCAAGTCATCTGCACAACTCATAAAAACTCCGTAGTCCGCAGAAATACCACCAAATGGACAAACCACTTTTGAATACCTCCGCAAGTATATCTATGCCTTCCCGACCGATTGTTCCGTCAAAGATGCGTGCCTCAATCGTCTGCAGCAGATGCAGGTCCACTTTTGTAGTCTTCAGTATCTGTTCCTTGGCGTTGTCTGAACATAGCCCTGTCAGACTTGTCGACAAAATGGCTCGTAGCACTCACCGTATTTCATAAAAGTCAAAAACGCATCCGCAACAAATGATGCACGGTCTAGCTCGAGGTGGGACGCGAGCCGATGGAGCCGCTGAAGGGCGGGATACCTGCTCAATCAACGACTCTCTAAGTCGTTTTGGAACAAAAATATGTAATGACACAGCATACCACTCGACTAAAAGGGAAGACATAGTGTAAATTGCGGTGCGAAATTCAAAAGGGCGTGGTAGGTGGGTCTAAAGAACGACTGTAGGTGCAAGTGAGGAAGTGTGATATGCAACGAACTCGACATCGAGGTGGAGGAGAAAATGAATTAAGAAAGCGAACGGCACATCCGCTCAGCTGGGTGTGTGTACATTCCGGCGGGTTACATCACCCAGCATCTGTACATAGCTTGTATCTTAGTATAGCTGTACCTTGACATGTAAGCCACGGTTTGATGAGGTTACTGTGAGTTATTGAGACTTGTAGAAGAAACGACGCCACTGAACGCCCGATTGAAGGAGCAATCGATATCATGATGGTATCCTTGCAGAACCCCTGAATCCAGCACTAACGTTCGAGTTTTACCACTCGTGCAGTGAACCACGCCGATGCATAGGTTCGACAAATGGTGGTAGAATGGTGAACCCGAAATCGACACCAAATGACAAGCGCCAAGGAAAGTAGATGTTAGGCTCATATAAAGTTGGACAGTTTCGGAGTGAGATGCGAATCCTGTGAGCACGATAGCTGATAAACTGTGTAAGCCGCGACCACGCACTACGAAGTGCACTGCCCACCTATGAGTAAAAGTACCACTGATATGCTAAAGAGAATGATTGGCGCTGCCAAACCCAGAAGGTGCCAGAATACTGTCCAGCTCCTCTCAATTATGATCTGCGGTGAGATCAATTCTAGCCTGCCACCCTGACAATGAATGCGCACTTCTGCAGCACTACGTTTTTGAAAAAGGAACCCAGAGGCAGATGCCTTAGCTGGAACAATAGCCCGAACAACGAAAAGACGAGCGACTCCGCCAAGCAGGCGTAAGATACAGAAGATGTGTAGTTGACTTTGTTCGCAAGTGGTGGATTTGAGGAGATGAGAGCCGCCGTAGCGACAAGGAAGAGCCATTGCTGCACAAGAACACATCAATACGATACTTGGATGAATGATGACCATCATCGACTTACCACGATGCTCACTTGATTAAGCTGGACCAGATATTGACGATGCAACCCTTCCCAGATGTTTCCTTCTTTCAAGAGGTCGTGCAACCAATGCAGATCGTTGCGCCAGGTGAATATGGAGAAGTATGCTTTGAAGATATGCCACGAAATAAAGGATTCTCCCACTTTTGTGGAGATTGGTCGAAAAAACTCTTATTCGGCGGGGGCAATCACGGTGATGATGACTGTGAGTGTTCAAACGTTCACTGGCAACTCAAGTATTCAATCATGAATGGACAGCAGATCGACTTATCTGAGTCAGAAACAATTGCGAAGTGACGAGCTTGATTGAATGGAACGTCGGACGTGCATTCGTGACCGTCGCAGCCAGAAAGGGTTTTTCACGCCGATCAAATGACAGATGGGCCGGACTGATCAATTGCGCTGTGAAGACAAAGTGAAAAGCATACCAACCAACTTCACAGAAATTAAAATCGTCATCATTATGTAACACCTCACTCTTACGAATGACAACTTCGTCCTCGTTTGGTCCCGGCGAGTCGTTCTCGTTCTACAACTCCGCCTCCTCCTCCGCCACCCCCTCTACAAACTATCGGACTCCTTTGACTCAGCAACGTGTTGAGATACGACCTTCCTAATGCAGCCCAGCCTTTCGGCTAAGGTTTGATGCATGATGGCATGAGAATGAAAGCAGTACGGGAAGTCACTTATTATGCCGATTAGCAAGTCAACGTGATCCCTGCTTCTTGCACACCTACTTCGCTCACAGTAATTGACCATCTGTAAAGACCACAGGTCAAATCCTCTTCCACAGACCTCCGAAAGAACTATCCGTAAAAGCTTGGTATGTGGTTTTCGAGTCATGGGCTCATTCACTCAGGCTGCGGATGAGCGCTCATGAATTTTGTCGCTGTCTGACGTTTTCTGCGTCCAGAGCCAGCCTCGTAGTCGAGTCCAGCAAGTTATGAAGAAAATTGCCAAAGGCATCAAAAAGCTTTCTGTGAGTAGACCGCTGTTATTTTGATTCTGAATATGTCCGACATTGTGCAGAAACCCTTCAAGCGTTCCCGCAACCCCATTCCTGCGTCCCAGCCTGAGAACGTTGACCCTCAAGATGCTTCATCGGGTCAGGAAGGCGGGGTATGTGCTCGATCTCGCTATCCTAGTCCTTTGGTTTTCTTAGAGGCGCCCAGGACACGTTACATCTCCATCCATCCCACGACAAGGAGCATTGTATTATACCTGAGATTCCAAACGAGTCCGTGAATCAAGGACCATTGGAAGAGCCTTCTTTGCAGGTATTTTCGTTAAGCACCTTGTCTTTCTTCTTTAATTTCAGCGATCTCACAGGTCCCCGCTGCTCCTTCTGGCGATGCCCAATTAGCTGGCGCTGCACTTCAGGGTGCCCATGATGGTGTGCGAAACATGAAATCACTCGGGGGACGTCAAAATTATGTGGCATCCGCCGGTGTCAATGTCCCAGACGATCTCGATACCGTGGATAATTTTGAGACGACATATATCCAACCCCTGAAGATTGCAGATGCTGTCCTTGACACGATCACTGGTGTATGGGCCATTATTGCTGACAGGAAGTGAGCTAATCAAACTGTAAAGGTGCATCCATACGTAAAGATGGCTCTGGGTGTGCTGTCTGCTGCATGCAAAGTACGTTCTGTTCCTCCCGGAGTCCAGTCTCTTTCTCAGGAGTAATATGGTCATGCAGATTATAATCACTCAAGCAAAGCGCGACGAAAAAATCCTCAGTCTTTACAAGAGATTAGTCGATGTTTACGGCTTCATGATTGATGCGGACAACCTTGACAAAATTACATCGATGCGCGATATGACTGGAAAGGTCTCTGAGCAGACTATCGAATGTGCCCGTTTCATCAGGGAATACTCAGAGCCGAAGTGCTTCTGTGAGTCGTCGGCCATTGGATTTCGCACGTGTGTCTTATACTCACTGTGATCATAGGGAAGAGAGTCGGTAGAGACATTGTCCGGGAAACGGATGACACCATCACAAACTACAACAACGCCTTGGATGAGCTCATGCAAGAATTTCGGGATCGAACTGATAAGGACGTAGCTATCTTTGTCCACTCTGCGGGTAAGGATTCAGACGTGCCTCTGATATTAGATGCACTCATACCCTTAAAGGTGAAAAACTCGATCTCGACGGCATGGTTTATGCACAGCGTGCGGGACTAAATACCACAAAGCAGTGTCTTCCAGGCACTCGCACAGGCATTCTCTCTGAAATTATTGAGTGGATCAACAGCACTGGAGATTCTGTTCCGCGTGTAATGTGGCTATCCGGCCCTGCGGGCACGGGCAAATCAGCCATCGCCCACACGATTGCCAACTGGTTCAAAGAAACGGGAGGCCCTGGTTCATGTTTCTGTTTCGATCAGCACGAAGAAGCAGACCGTCGGCATGAAAAGATTTTCTCCACCATCGCGCGCGATCTTGCTGATCGCGATCCCGGGATGAAACGAGCATTAGCGGATGCAGTCAAGGGTGACATCTCGCTCAAGAATACCCCGGACATCATCCAGCAGTGGCGCAAACTTCTCATGGAACCGCTAAACAAGCTCTCTGCGTCGAGTTCAGGGTCTGTTTTGATTGTGATCGAAGCACTGGATGAGAGTGGTGGAGTGGAGACGCGGAGTAACCTCCTCCGCATACTTGCAGGCAGACTTCAGGACAATGGACTTCCCAAAATCACCGAACTCCCTTCCAACTTTCGGATTCTCGTCACCTCTCGCCCCATTCCCGATATCGAAAAGGGTTTTGAAGGCGCTGATCATATTCTACGGTTGTCCATGGACAGTATTCCTGCAGAGGTCGCGGAGGGCGACATTCGCACCTTCGTGTCTGAGGAGTTGAAGGGGCTGTCCGGTTTCCAGAGCAACCATTTTGCAACGCTTGCTAAAAACGCCGATGGACTTTTCGAGTGGGCGCGTCTTGCGTGCGGATATATCAAGCTACCCTATTTCGGCTCATCCTCAATGAAATGCTTCAAGGAAGTCGTGAACCGCGATCCCATGGGGCGGAAAAACTTGTTGTATGATATGTATCGGCTCATTTTAACAGATCTCATGCCAAAGGATAAGGATAATTACAAAGGAGCAGTAGCAGCGTTTCGTTCCGTGATGGGACAAATACTTGCCACAAACGAACCCCTCCCTTTAGATTCACTGAATGCGATGCGGCGCCATTTCCCGGAGGACAACGATTGTTACGAAGTAGATGCAGTGATAAAACACATGGGATCTCTCCTCAGTGGCACCACCGATCCATCCACCCCCATCCGACCCCTTCATGCGACCTTCCAAGAATTCCTGACGGACGAATCATCCAGCGGAGACTTCTTCGTCGAGAAAATGGAGGCACAACAACGCGACCTTGCATTTGCATCACTTCGAGTGATGCAACATGGCCTTCGCTTCAATATCTGTGATTTAAAATCATCGTATCTACCCAATTGCGAGGATCTCGGGCTGCAAGAACGAGTTCAAAAATGCATCCTTCCACATCTGTCATATTCCTCTCGATTCTGGACGTCACACGTACGAAGCACAGCGTTTGACAAGGAGCTCGCAAATGAAGTGAAATTGTTGTTCAGCCACGAGCGGGTGTTTTTCTGGCTCGAGTTGCTGGCCCTAATCAAGGCGCTCAGCGGTGCAGTTCCTGCCCTCCCACGTATTTCCCAGTGGCTGAATGTGAGTACATTGTGACTGAGTGCCAGATGAAATGCTCATATGCGGCGACAGGGCCATCCCGAATTCAAAGATGCCTCATCGACTGCAATGGACGTACAGAGGTTCATCCAAGTCTTCGGCGGCATGATTCTACACAGCACACCACATCTGTATGTATCAGCACTGCCATTCTTGCCCGCCAACTCTCCGCTCTCTAAAGAGCTTTGTGCACGGTTTCGGAATATCCTTCGTATTGCGTCTGGACGTGATATGAACTGGCCGGCTGTTCAGACCGTGCTGAGGGGGCACACTGGTCCAGTCAAGTCGGTCGCGTTCTCGCCGGACGGCACTCACATCGTCACTGGTTCAGGCGATCCCACTGTTCGGCTGTGGGATGCTGCGACAGGGCAGCCAGTTGGTGAGCCCTTGTGGGGGCACAATTGTTGGGTTAACTCGGTCTCATTCTCGCCAGACGGCACTCGCATTGTCACTGGTTCAGGCGATTCCACTGTTCGGGTGTGGGATGCTGCGACAGGGCAGCCAGTTGGTGAGCCCTTGCGGGGGCACACTTCATCAGTTAACTCGGTCTCATTCTCGCCGGACGGCACTCGCATCGTCACTGGTTCAGGCGATTCCACTGTTCGGCTGTGGGATGCTGCAACGGGGCAGCCAATTGGTGAGCCCTTGTGGGGGCACACTTCATCAGTTACCTCGGTCTCGTTCTCGCCGGACGGCACTCGCATCGTCACTGGTTCAAACGATTCCACTGTTCGGCTGTGGGATGCTGCGACGGGGCAGCCAGTCGGTGAGCTCTTGCGGGGGCACACTCATTTAGTTTTGTCGGTCTCGTTCTCGCCGGACGGCACTCGCATCGTCACTGGTGCTTGCGATTCCACTGTTCGGCTGTGGGATGCTGCGACTGGGCAGCCAGTTGGTGAGCAATTGCGGGGGCACACTGATTCAGTTAACTCGGTCTCGTTCTCGCCGGACGGCACTCGCATTGTCACTGGTTCAGGCGATTCCACTGTTCGGCTTTGGGATGCTGCGACGGGGCAGCCAATTGGTGAGCCCTTGCGGGGGCACACTGAATCAGTTTCGTCGGTCTCATTCTCGCCGGACGGCACTCGCATCGTCACTGGTTCTTGGGATAGGACTGTTCGGCTGTGGGATGCTGCGACGGGGCAGCCAGTCAGTGAGCCCTTGCGTGGGCACACTGATTCAGTAAACTCTGTCTCGTTCTCGCCGGACGGCACTCGCATCGTAACTGGTTCAGATGATCAGACTGTTCGGTTGTGGGATGCTGCGACGGGGCAGCCAGTTGGTGAGTTCTTGCGGGGGCACACTCAGTCAGTTTTGTCAGTCTCGTTCTCGCCGGACGGCACTCGCATCGTCACTGGTGCTTGCGATTGCACTGTTCGGCTGTGGGATGCTGCAACGGGGCAGCCAGTCGGTGAGCCCTTGCGGGGGCACACTGGTTGGGTTAACTCGGTCTCGTTCTCGCCAGACGGCACTCGCATCGTCACTGGTTCAAGCGATTCCACTGTTCGACTGTGGGATGCTGCGACGGGGCAGCCAGTTGGTGAGCCCTTGCGGGGGCACATTGATTCAGTTGAATCGGTCTCGTTCTCGCCGGACGGCACTCGCATCGTCACTGGTGCTTGCGATTGCACTGTTCGGCTGTGGGATGCTGCGACGGGGCAGCCCGTCAGTGAGCCCTTGCGGGGGCACACTGGTTGGGTTAACTCGGTCTCGTTCTCGCCGGACGGCACTCGCATCGTCACTGGTTCAGGAGATTCCACTGTTCGGCTGTGGGATGCTGCGACAGGGCAGCCAGTCGGTGAGCCCTTGCTGGGGCACGCTCATTGGGTTAGCTCGGTCTCGTTCTCACCAGACGGCACTCACATCGTCACTGGTTCTTGGGATTCCACTGTTCGGCTGTGGGATGCTGCGACAGGGCAGCCAGTCGATGAGCCCTTGCGGTTGCACACTAAATCAGTTTTGTCGGTCTCGTTCTCGCCGGACGGCACTCGCATCGTCACTGGTTCAAGGGATGGGATTGTTCGGCTGTGGGATGCTGCGGCAAGGCAGCCGTCGCAACAGTGCGCCGTGTCACATCCTTCAGCATTCTCAGATGAACATTGCACAACTAAAGCCACCACCACCATAACATCGAACACTTGGAATAATCACTCCATTTCCTTCTCATCCGACTCTACCCACGCGCTGTACAATATCTCTGAGTTAACACAGGGAACTTCCCGTGATGACCGCAGGTCGACCTTCTTTCTCCTGAATCGTCGCAGTGGATGGATGGTGGGACCCAAAGATCGCCTGTTATTCTGGGTACCACCCGCTTCTCGACCCACATTCCTTTATAGTCCTGGAACTCTGTTGGTGATACCCAGAGGAGGTCCTGAGCTTGATTTGAGCCGCATGGCACATGGACAACGCTGGCAAAAGTGCCGAGAGGAGTGAGTCTCTTCAAAGCTCCTTCTGTTCCTCGCACTTACTAAAATCAACACTTGCAGACCTTAGTATCGCGATGATCGTATTCTAGTTCTTGATCTTTTGTGGAGATTTTTTTTAGATATAACGTTTATAGTGGATCATGCTTTGTATTCTATTATAGTCTATACCCAGCATCTAGTCAGAGTTCAGCATTGACAGATCGAACGACCTGTTGAAGAGCTGACTGCATGACTCTCATCATCCATGATGTGCGTGCTGGTTTCTGAGAGCACATAACGATGGACAAGGCATGGTGATTCTGTCAGAAATGTGGTTGCGTGTATGCCTTGGAGTGTATATCCTGTGTTGGTGCTTCCTTATAGTTGCGGTGAACTGTGATCGATTAATCACTCAAGTTCCCGTTGCACCAAGTACATTCAAAGTGGGCTTAAGTAGGGCGTGATAAAATATGTAGTTCATTGTGTACACTGTGCAGCACAGCATGCAATCGCGATATTCGCGACGAAGGCGGTGAGGGCGAGAGCACCATGAAAACGAAGCGTGACGCGTGAACAAATAGCTGGAGGCAAAAGGCACCAGGTGAGAACAAAGTACTGAACGGGAGATGAAATACGAAAAGTAGGAGCCGACATGAGAGGGATAGGTAGAGTCATATTCAGGACACAGGTGCACCAGGGTGTCACTGCAGCGAGTGTTCTTCGATATTCGGTTTCTGGAGAGTCAATCATCAGTAAATGGATGAGTCCTTGATTATGTGGCCGTGCGAACTGTAGAAGAATATAATTTTTCTCCTGCTAGATATGTTCATGTAACAGTGCAATTTTTTTATTTTTAGTTACATAGCTATGTATGCCTGCAAATTCATAGTGACATGAGCGATGCACGACAGTGTGAAGACAATCCTGCATTGTTGTCGATGAGCGGGGGTAGCATACTAGTGGCGATCCTTGGGAGCATTGCCATTTTGTCTCACTTATGCTGTGCCATTTAACCCCTTTCAAGATATTCTCGTGGGAGGTGTCTTTAGCACTCGTCAACGAATGTAGGATCATGTGGGACTTCATAACTAAACTGCGTCATGCGGCAATGAAGACTAACATGAGTTGACAGTGCGCTTCCCTCGAACCTCTCAGATGCTCTCATTTTTTAATGTGTATGTTTGAAATCGAAAGATCATGCAAGGCCTTCCAGTCGGAGGTGCCTTTGTCACTCGTCAACAAATCTCAAATGGTGTCATATTTCATGACAAACATGCTGTTGTTGCAGCATGCAAGGCACATCAGTGCACCCTTCTCAATTTCGTTGATCGTTCTGGTTAGTCATAATCGCCGACGAGGCTTGTACACATTAGAAGGCCCAAGAGGCAATGCATTAGTGTAACAGTATTGGTATCAAAAATACATCAGTTCAGTCTGAATGCCTCCACATAATCACTAGAAGTACCATAAAACCTACACGACAGTGATAAATGTTACAGGCAAAAGAACAACAACAGCGGTAACTGGCGTAGTGGTTATAGATATTCCGGGTTTTGGGATTACAACAAGAAAGGTTGCGCAATGCGTTCAAGTTTGGAAGAACATGTGTAAAGTTTGCTATGGTCTACTTACTGCGGACGGGGACGTTGGGATATCCAGCGCTCATTTAGCGAGGCTGACCACCATGTCCAGCTGCATCGCCAGTGCTGTTAGTGTTTACATTTCCTGGGGTCCAGTGGTTTGAGACACTTGATTCGAGGACACGCCCATTCGGAGTCGATCCACGGCCGAAGACAAATGCTCAGCAGCGTGGAAGGTGTTACGAAGACTTCTCCTGACACTCTTGCCTCTTCCTTCGGTGTCACGGGGGCTGAGAGTAGCCTGACCGGATTCTTATAACTCCTGAGCGTTATGCGACGGGACGTCGTACAAGGGCTCAGTGCGCATGGGTGGCCATGGTACGGGGCGGTCAGAAGATCCGGCAGAAGGAGTAAGGTAGTAGTTGTTAGTCATCTTTACTTGTTCCATCATCAAAGCATGACGCTAACTCCCAAAGGTGTAATCGGGCATTAGAGCGCCATTACATCTACCAGATGATGAAGATGGTTCTTGATATGTGCAGAAAAAACCCGCTCCGTTCGATTGTGTGCCAGTACTGCGATAAGAAGCGATGTCGCTCTGAGGGGGGAAGTGGAGGTTTCAATGACGGGCTGGTACCCAAAGCGAGGACATCTTATAACGGTATTGGACGGCCCTGCTACGGGTTGTGGATTAAGGGCATATGGCGCAGGTGGCGCGGTTGACTGTTGGCAGAGAACACGACTGGAGATGAGGCGATGGAGACATGACTTGATCGCAAGGTCATATCACGCTGCATCGTAAGCTCGGGGTGCTGCGAGATAGCAGTGATGATTTCTGGGTGATGAAGCATGCGGAGGGTGGATAAAGCTGGCTGAGGCGTATGGTGGAAGTTATATCTTCGTCAACATCACCATCCATTCCACCCTCCATATCAGCACCTTCAACTAATCCTTCGTCAACGTCGTCGTCGTACTCCATTTCATCATCATCAGCGTTCATATCTTCCGTGATCGTATGGAATAAGTCCGTCGAGAAGCTTCTCAGTTTAGCAACGCCGCTGCCCGAGTAGACACAAAAAGTCATCATTTGGCTCATGTTGAACTCCTGAAGGAGTATCAACACCTGATTAGATATAAGTTTATATATCACTGACCTATGGAGGTTGACGACAGAACTGCTGCAATTCGGGTTCTCTGAAAGGAGGGATATCCGTCAGGCTCAGATGAGTGAGTTTGTGGAGCTTTTGCAGTAGAAAGTGGACAGCCATGACCGATATTTGATCACAGAAGGAAAGGTGGATGCGTTCTAGAGTGCTGTGTCACTCAGCGAGAGCGTATATGGCCTCGTCTGTCAGGTTGCTGACTGCGCACAGAGCCAATTCTTCTCAGCTTCGGTAAGCTGGAGAGCTCGAAGACGGACGTGTCAGTGAGAAGAACGCAATCTGTTGTATAAAATTAAATGTTGTTCGACGGCAAAAGAGAAGAGGACGCACTTGCAAAGTCAACATAACGCAAGCGGGTGCAGCACCGTGCAAGCGTCTTAATCGAGCGGTCCGTGATATCATTGGCTGCATGCCCAAGATGCAGGTAGTGCAAATGCTTGCTAGGAACACAAATATTCTCTACAGTCCTATCCGTCAATTGGATACATTTTGAGAGAACAAGGTTCCGAATTTTCGGGGCATGGGAAATAATCCCATCCACAGCTTCAAGTTCATTCGTGATAAGCGCGCAGCGCGTAGTAGGATCGAGCATACACGCCAGCGTCGGTGACCTGTCTGCATCCTGCGAGATTGATGCCTTGTAGGCGCCCGGCGGCTAATGCCAGGCCAATGATGATTGGATCAGAAGTTTCAATGACTCCCGTGAGATCAATAGCCACCAGGTTTGGGAGGCAAGGCACTACACGAAGAAGGGCATCTTCGGAAATAGAGTTACAAGGGGTCAAGCGCTCCAGGTGGTCGCACTACGCTAAGCGGCAGAACAACGCGTCGGTAAGGTCGGCACCACAGAAGGGAAGTTGAGACGGCGAATGAATCGACTGTAAGTAAAAGTCGGGTCGCCTCGACTGAGTACCCACATCATTTTGCGTGGCCTACATCTGTGTCTCGAGTAATCTCGCAGTCTACGAGGTACTACAGTTGGCGTTCCATCAACAAAGCTAACAGCTAAAGCCAGCGTCACTCACATCGGGTAGCGCGCCGTCCTGATCTTCGCAAGCCTGAACAACGGCAGCCTTCAGTGAGGGATGGGTGGACACCGTGCACAGGTGGGAAGGGTAGATCGACGAGATGTTAGCATGTGTGCGTGAATGGGGAACAAATCACTCACCAAAAGGTTCATCTCCACGATTGGGTACCTCATCCTACGGCATTTGAAGTTTACCGATGAACTCTCCACTGCCTAACATTCGATCGGCCTCATAGGACGCCCTGATCTCCACAGAAAATACAGGTGAGGCATTTGATGATCTAAACCGAAGGTCAGTTCTCGAATCATAGTCAGTTCTCAAATCGTACCTGAAAGTTAACAAGGACCGATTCTCCGTATCACAAATGACACAAGAAGGGATACTTGCGAAGAAAAGATCCATGCCAGAGGAAGCAGCCGAGCGAGTCACGGTAGCGGAGAAGCTGGAAAGACTGGTTGGAGAAAGTGGGTAAGAAGGGCTTGCAAGTAAAGTCGATTCAGGTGATGAGGGAGTGGGAGATGCGGAGTCTACTATGATTGAAGTAAATTTTTCTGACGCAGGTCACGGTGATGGTCCACAAGCGGACTCATGAGCCTCAATATTGGAGTGGAGCTTGAAGTCTCGTGGAGAGTAACCAGGTTGGCACCTTGGGTTGCCAGGGTCCGCAACGCTGCCTCGTAGCCCATCTCAAGCGTTAGAATGTCTAGTAATGCCTTGTGAGGTGGGCATCTTCAAGTTGGACGACGAATCGGAAGGCCGCAGGAGATGCTCCGGATCTTGCCGGCGCTTTGCTGACTTGGATGCATCATGATAGTACGGCTTACTATAATCTGCTTGACTCGCACTGGCACTACCACTTCAAGTCGACTCGCACCGTGACTATCATGGCTCCTAGTTCTTTAGTCTGCGATACACAATGCATCGGCTGCCTGGAATGTCGCAGCTGTCGTACTTTACAGCCTCCACCACACATGCAGCCTGCTCATATTGGAGATTGGACACTCGAGCAGTTGGTCTGGCTCGAGGACCAGAATCCGCAGTACTTGTATGCTTGCGAGACCGACGATCTTCTCACATTCTGGCCCTTCTTGTTCGAGGGCTTTTTTAACTTGTGGCCTGTCCGCCGCTTCTTATGGCCCACCATGCCCAAGCACCTTGCTCTCACAGCGGCGGAACAGCGTTCTGTGTCTGAAACGGAAGAGCAAAGTAGACTCGTAAGTGTTTTTTTGATTCATGTCCTTCAGGTTCTAACTATTATCCATACTCGATTCTAGTATATCGAGGCGTTTTTCGAAAGCGCGCAAATATCCTGATTCTCTCCATACCTCCGGATGGTGCGTCATTCGTATTACAAACGTTGTGACGAAGCTCACATACGCAGGGGACGATTCTTAGGCTATGCGGGCATATCCATGATCCTCACGTTTCCATGTTTCTTCCTCTCTGCAATAACAGATCTTTGGTGCTGAGTCTCGGGGGTACGAGCAACGAAGGAGATTTCATTGAGCTTACGGTCTAGTTTTTTATCGGTTTTTTTCCAAGCGCACTGGTAGTACATGTAGAAGTCTGAAATTGAGTATGTTTACTAGCTATAGTGTGCCAGCAAGTTTAATTATAAGAAACGAAATTAAAGGAGGGGGGCACGTCAGTCAAATTATTGTACACCGCACATGATGAATCACTGGCAATCAGAGGGGGGGACAAAGATGAACGCCCTATCGTGACAGCCTAAGGCCGAGTCAAAATGACAAGGCGTCTTGCTCATACTCATACTCATACTCGTTCTCCTCCTCACCATCTTCCATCCCCTCATCCAGGTCGGCAACGCTCCCATCGTCCTCGACGCTCTCATTATCGTCGTCATTCTCCTCTTCGTCCTCTTCGCTATCAGGATCTTCGCTGTCACAGTCTTCTTGGACTCCGTCATCGGGTTGCGTTTCACTCTCCGAGTCACCACACTCGACGTCGTCCTGTGCTTCCAAGCTATCCGCGACCTCCGCATCGGCACAATCTCTTGCGATCTCCCGTAGGACGACGGGATGTCCAAGTCCGTAGTGCGTATATCGAATAAACATGTCTCGGTCGACGAATCTGAGTGAGCACCAACAATTGAGTAAGGACAACAGAATGAAAGGTCACACTTACATGCCAACGTAGTACCCCTCCCAGTCGTCTAATTCGCCAAATCGACGTCCAAAGGACTCTCCATGGCGAAGTGATGTAGTTCCGCGATTAGAAGTAAAAGCTGGGATTAATTGAGCGCTTCGGATGACCTGACCAGGGTCGAGGAATCCAAATGCGTCGCGGTCGGACTCTTCGACGAAAGCGATCTTCGGAAGTCGGGCACACTTCATCCCTGACTGGTGATCGGTCAAGAGCGCCAACCATCTGACATATAGAACCTCGATTTGACGCTTTTTGATTGGACCTTCGTTGTTGAGACACACATCCATGTAGTAGATGCCCAGAACGCGGGCGTACCAGTATGGATGTTGAGGCCTCGTTTCCCCAGATAAGACCATAATATCAGGGTGGGTCTGAACATTGACAACGTCAAACTCTCGCCGAAGATCATAAGTCGTGTAATGAATCTATTAATGTGAAGGATCACAACGCTAGTGAAAATTGAAATCCGGGTAACGTACCTGCATCGTTTGGACGGAGTATAATCTGTTGTCTGAGATAATAACAGAATTACGTTCGTCATCGGAGAAGGTATGGTCACAATAGGTGACCTCTAAGTTTCGAAGCCGGTACAGTAAATGGTCTTTGAGTTTTGGTATGAATCCCTGTATAATAGCATGAGTTAGACGAACAGCGAGGAGAGCGACACATACTTCTACAGCTGGGTCACTATTATGATCTCGAAGAAAACGAAATATATCTATAGGATTATTGCGGCTTAGCGTTGGTATATAATGATGGTCTTTCATGTTGATCCCTGCAGCCAATGTGACTGGCGACTGTTCCAAAGCGCATGAGCTGTGTCCCACCTCTGCCACTCGCCGAAGGATTCGTCGACGACGCTCGTGTTTAGCAAGTTGAGCTGGAGTGTCTAATTTACTGGTTAGGGGATATAATGCCTTCAGCGCTCGATGCGCTAACTCTCCCTGGCCAGACGTCAATCTGAGAAGAGGCATTCAATTTGTAATAGAGATGCACGTACGATTTGCGATGTAAATGAGTCGATTGTTCCAAAGAGCCGGATGGTCCGCAGATAATCCCCCATGGCGTGAAATTTATAGGTGTTTAAATTAAATTTCTTAACCTTTCTGCCGCCGGTTCCAGCACCCGCGTTGTCAGGACCTGAGCCTTCACGCGCAGCCTTGCGTTCGCGCGCAGCCCTTTCTTTGGGTAGTTCCACGGTAGAGAAAGTGGCACATGTAAAGTCTCGGAACTTACGCAAAAGACGGGACAGCCTCTTGAAGGTCCCCTCGAGTGCTGACAGAGTGCTGTCAGAATGCATCCTTAGTTTGGCGAGAGCGTGCCATTGCGCAAACCGGTATAGAAGTGTCTGCACAACGACATCATGGTCTGTGGGGAAAAGCCCCTCGAAGGCCGGCATCGCACACTAAGATAGAATATCACTGACACGTCGCCGACTGAGTTATCAGACAAACCTGCAGGATGTCCTCGAAGTCTCGTGCTGCGAGACGTTTCATTTCCGAGGTGTTATTTGAGAATTTCCGGATCACGCCATTGCCGTATGACGGGATGTGGCGAAATCTGTGTTGAATGCAATTGTTTTCAAATGAGTAAGGAGCATAATGTATGACAAACCTATAGTCGAGACTTGCTACCAGGCGGTCACCGCCAGGAAGTGCGTAAAGTATCCGGACAAGGTGCGTAAACAGCGCCTTCCATGTGCCGAGCTCGCATTCATGCATAAAATCGACCACAAGCATACGGAAAGCGTCAAATCCGAGTGGGCCAAGCCTTTCGACAAATGCGTTCTAGCTGAAGTGAGGTACTGATCATAAGGGAAAGAACTTTCGAGGCACTCACAACAGTCGGCACCCACGACCCTTCACCAACAGTTGCCTGCACCTTAGAGCCATTCACAGTATTTCCGCCATAGATGAATCCACGGGCCTTGATTATCCTATCCAAACAGTAAGTCCTAAGGGTAGCGACGCGATCTTGCATGTCTTTAAACAAGCCAATGAAATCGAACGAGACTTTCGGCATGAGACACCGCGGACATGGACAAGCTCCCATATCTTTGATGGTCGCTATCAAAACCCTGACGAAATCATTAGTATTTCGATGAAAACAAAACAAAAAATCAACTTTTCTGGATAATCAGCCGAGTAAGTAAAGATGCGCAGGAAATACCCTTCGAAGTATTCCATCTGGACACCGAAGTACAACTCCGTGACGGTATGCATGAAGGAATTCAGCGTCCAATAACTGTTTCCAACATGCATGAAATAAATCTCGCCGACAATGTGCGTGAAGGGCTGCCATGCCACTTTTCGAGATCCCTGGTAAGCTACTGAAGAGGTCCTTGATATTATCCGGAAGCTAAAATTACTGTGAGAGACTCAACACACAGCACAGGAGGCAGTCGACGTACAGAAGGAAAAAATCCCACCAGATGGCATGCGCCAGATTTAGGTGCTGAGCGTGCGTACTTCGTTAAATTTCCGAAGTATAGATAAAGTGGCCAAGCCTTGGCCGTTCCGAAGGTGGCTAGATGAGTTGCGTCAGAAAAAAACATTAGTCCGGCGATGACGCGTTCGAGTGAGCAACCAGGCTCTCTCGGCTGTCTATACAGGTGTTCCTGTGCTTCTAACCAGGAGTCAGACGTATACAGTTCATCAAACACGGTTCTTGATGACCGGACAGCGGATCCTTCCATAGGCGTTTGAAGGGGAAAAGATGGAACGCGTTTGCTTGAATGTCAGCGAACGCCGAACGAATCACTGATATAAGCGGCCGGTAATGGAACCCCGAAATGCGGAATGATCTGGCCTGGTCATCTTTTGACTTGGAAGGTATGTCAAGAGCGATATCCTTCTCCAACCAGTCATCTGGAAAAACAACAGACCTCTGTCCTCTATCATGGTCCAATGTGCGCAGACTCCTCTTCACGGAGAATCCATCCAAGTCTCTAGCATCGAAGTCTCTCGCCTGCATCACGTCTTTGACAAGACGCGTTATTTCGGCTTCTGATTTTTGATGACTGCCGGAATTCATCCATGTCATCAGACGATAAACTGTCATGTTGGGGAAGGGATGAGGCGGTTGGGGGACCCCGGGAGATGAATCTGTGCCGGTAGTCGTCGGACAGGTATGGGCTAGCAGTGTAGATGAGACGTATCTATCGGGCTCAAACGAGGGGCGCCTAGGATATTGTCGAGAAAGTCCTATAAAGTCGAATGCTGTTTGAAGTGAGTCGCGGAGCGTCAAAAGGACTCGTTGAATTCTACGATGTGGCGGATTGTGAGTTTCGGCCGCATGAGACGAATGATCCGCAGGAGAATCCGAAGGATTAATGTCTTCGTCGAAAGGCAGAAGATCGACCAAATGTCTTGGGGCTGGCTTAGACATGCGTCGCGAAGGATGTTGACTTGAGCTTGAGTCCGCTAATGATCCGCGGGCGAGGCTACCATTAGTATACCAAAGGTACAGGATTTGCAGGAATGCATACCTAGATTACTTTGATTATGTTCAGTTACCACAATGTTATCACAAGCATCCTCCATCGCGACATCGAAAATGTCCAATTCCTAGAAAGCAGAAGTTGAGACACCACTTCTGGCAGTAGCGCGAGTGTTACTAGCCTTTGTGATCATGCTGGGCTTAGCCTGAGGTGGGCAGAACGTTCTGGGTTCGCAGCTAGCTATAGGTTTCAGACGATTCGTGTGTGTAGATAGGATGGGTCGTATCTGTGGATTATCATGATAGTGAGTGACCGCGGACTCGGTGAATCGATGACTGCAAGACATACTGGAAGAGTATTACGGCTGCCAGCGATCATACTAGCAGTGCTAGTTGCAAGTCGAGTGAGCGTTTGCGATGTTTGGATTGACTCGTTGGCCCGGTCCCTCCTTTTCAACGAGGCTAAGGTACTGGCCTTCTGATAATGCCTGCAAGTAGACCGATGTCGACTAAGTCCTCGAAAATCTGTGTCCTTCGTCCAAGAGCAACGCGATGCGCCGCATGCCACCGTGACCATTCGAGAGGATGAGAATAACGAACAGAAGATAAGGGGATTGGGATAGGCGCATTTCACCACAGTAGTGATGAATTATAGTAGATTCAGGCTTGACTCAAAGCTCCACCGTGACAGGCAGCGTACTATGTCATAGACGGTATCGAAGGTCGTCACTGACTCGGATGTTCCACCCACTGAAGTCCAGCTTCTTGAAATTATATAAGCTTCACACTCGCCAGGTATTCCAAGTCGGGCATTGCCATTATCGTCATACATGAACCAAAGTGACTACTAGTACGATGACCATGGTAATGATTCGTTCATCTATGGGTAGGTATAAGAACAATGGAAGTATAATAAGGAGCAAATAATAATGAATCTCGTGTGCCGTGACGTTGAGATGAGCGAAACCAATACAACTCCAATCAGGAAAGGTCCTTCAAGCAAAGGTGAATGAAACAAAACAAGCGATGATGGAGTGTTAGACGCGTTCGATGCTATGAGAATAAAAATGATACGCAGTACACACAGCGACGGGACAAACAATCACTGCGACTGTAAAAGCCATACAGGCTTGTAGTCAGGCATGATATGGTTTGCCTTCTCTACTTTGAGAGCCCACTCTTCCACCTCGCGTCTGAGGAGGTCCAGGAGAAGAGTGTACTGACGAACTCGATGCTGTGCTGCAGAATAGCTTGCATACACTGTATTGATAGTGTACTGGGTGAATAGCTTATCCTGCGTGTCGTCATGCAAGTCGATTTCGTCCAGCGACATCTTAAACCACCCCAGTCAGTGCCTGTAACTGTATAATAGAGATTATCATACCAAAACCGTTTGCATTTCCCGATTGCGCCCAGCCATTTGGATTTATTCACGACATCGTCGCATCCAAGACGTTGTTCACAGGACGACTTTTCCGAGGATATTGATGATGACGCCATTCCTTAGAGTACGGGTGGCCTTGAAAATGTAGTTCGAGGTGAAAGTAAGTAGCATCTTTAGAGGATATCAATTAATTTGAGTCGGAGTATTGCGGTACTTCAAATAATAAGCTGGCTGAAATACGGTTTTACTCCGATTTAATCCAGCGGGCTGTCCAGTTGAACGGCTCTCGTTCTCACCTCTGTCCAGTTAACGCTCTGCAGCACGCTGGTACCCATTCTCCTCCTCGCAGTACTCGAGTGTCCCCTTTCGATTGCTTAGTGTCACTCTCCCGCCACTCTCATATCGATGGAGTGCCCAACGCTGTCCATCTTTTCTCGCAAACCTCGTGTTGGCAGTACGGACAAAAAGTATGTGTTTCTTTTAGTGTGTTTCTTTATTGCTAATGTTCAATGATTTCGTTTCACTGTAGCAGCAGCATTCTTACCAAACTTGTGTAGCGGATGCCCACCCGAGACTGCCGGTGTCGGCACGACTCTTGTTCTCATCGCCTCCGGTAGGACAAGTCGTTCATAAACGGGTCATCCCACACTGACTTGGAGAATGTTAGATGCGTTCAGCAGGTACCACGTTGCTACCGATGCTTGCGATGGATGAGACCACTGGTCTTCTGACTATGCCACCCGATAACACACTCGACGCAGCGTCGCAGCCGTCAATTGTGCGTTCATCCTTCAGTTTTATAACAATCTGGCCTAGAACGTTTACCTTTGTTAGTGTTTCACCTTTTCTCTACTTCTAGATATGTTCCGCACCGCCCGCCAGCTTCTTTATTGGTTGCCTGCCTTTAAAGCACCCCACGATATCGCCAAGACGGAGTTCACCAGCACTTCCAGATCATCCGATGATTCAGGCTTTTCCTGCTGCCAGATTAACGGGATCAATGCCACCATGTACAATCCATTCTTAATTCGTCCTGGCTTCACAAAAGCCGTGTGCGGTATGCGACGTATGCGCCTAACTTTGAGCCGCCTCATCTACATAATGTAAGGACGGGACGTTGATCCCGCGGAACCAATTCGTGTTGTGAGCGGAAGAGGGGTTCAGGTGGAGAACGCATATGGCGTATTAATATGTAGATATGTGATATGGCGGCACTCAATATTCATTGACTCTTATGTCGAATTTTCAAGTCTATGCCGAGGATACAATTTCAAAGCGACTCCAAGGCTGTTGAACACCACTATGACAGTCAGACTTGAATCCCCCCTATCATTTTCTTGGTCATAGCACCGATAAACACCAAGAGTGCGTCCTAAAAGTTGCAGTAAAGCCCAGGGCCTAGCCGGAGGGACTAGCGCAATGAATGTTACCCAATCGGAGCATAAGAAACGCGGGGTATGTGTGAAGGGTAACTACCACTCATCCCCCTAAAGAAGGCACTCATCAAGGAGTGTATGTGCCAGTGGTGAATGTATGTTCACTTTCACAAAAAAAATCTCAGCCGGAAGAGAAAGTTAGATAGAGGAAAAACACTCACGTATAAGCAAATCCAACGCGATCATGATTGCTATCCGTGTTGAGAACCTGCAAATTGAATTCAATCAATAACCGGACTACATCATCATCTCGCGATTCGACGACTCACAGCATAATACTTCTCCATGAACTTCTGCCCGATGATAAAGTCCAGACCCTCGCCGCTGTTAGTCCCTGACTCGGAGTACGATACAACGCCGTACTGCTTGTTTGCTGACAAGCCCCATTCAGTTCCTGATCACTCGGAATGAGTTGCGCTGCAGCATCCATGCTGAAGACGGTGCCGCCGATAGTAATGAATGACCTCTTGAATAGCATTTTCAGCTTCAAATGGACTGATATGGTGCTGGTGCAGCTCTAGACAAAGAGTCACGCATT
>JABBWB010000404.1:0-33900 GCA_016628085.1 Suillus occidentalis
ATCGAGGTAATGTGACCAAAGACCCAATGACGCATGACCTGCCATCCTCATGCTCAGCAAGGACTGCGTGATCCATCACCTGCCACATCTTGCGATTGTGGTGGTAGGTGGCTTTGACATAGGGGACTCCGAAGACGAGGGGGAACAACTCATGCTGGAGGTGGATTGCTCGCAGTTGCTTGTCGTCCATCTGCCGAAAGCCAGCGACCATATCGATGGTGTGCATGCCATGGGGCCACACCTGCCATGGCTTGGCAGGATCGTAGTGGGGCACAGGAATTGCAGTGATCGTAGGAATGGTAGTTGGTTGTTGTCGTGTTGGGGCAGTTTGTAGGATGCGAGATGCAACTGAAAGGACTGATGATGTCGACGAGGAATATGACATCGAGAATGTGTCACGAGGGGGACTGCCACTGCGGATGAGGAGCGGAGAGGGAGTGGGTGACATAGACGTTGCATAATGACTGTTGAAGTCCTCGACATCAAGTCGTGGACGCATGGGGGTGAAAGCAAGCTCACAGCTCTCCTCCCGTTCACGCTTGACTGTGATAACCGGGGAAGACAGTATCTCAATAATCTCCCGCTTGGCCTTGAGCTTCGTTCGCACAATGTCATGCTCGCCTGTCATGTTGAACCGAAGGTGACGAGGGTGTGAAGTATGTTTTGATGCCGTCAAGAGCTCCTGGAAGCCGTCACACTGTATGACACCATAACATCGAAGAAAGAGATGACAGCCAGACTCGAGGGAGATGGTGTGCGTGAGGGCAGTGGGAATCCAGCATCGGAAGTGCTCGTCATACACTTCAATCTTGTGAATATCTGTGCCTAAGGAGGCGACAAGCTCAGGATCATCAGCAAGCTGCCATTGAGGATAGTAAGGGCACTTGGACACCCATTCCACCTTGACAGCAGCATTGTCCTAGGGATGATATCAGTCAAGTCCTGACGGAAACGAGAGACAACACTTACAGCATCAAACCAATGCAATACAAAGTGTTGCCTCGCTTCTCGTTCCATCTCCTTGCGACGCTCCTCAACGCGCTTATTGTCAGCCTCCTGCCTGGCCCGGGCACGCAAATCAGTAGCCCATATAGGGTCCATCTGTTGTGTGATTCGTGGATGCTTCGCCATTGACTTGGGGACTGGCGTGGAAGGTAGCACAGGGGGAGGAGATGAGTCACCCTCCAGAAACATGCTCGGCAGTTGGACATTATCACAAGGGATAGGAGCAGGTGGTGCGGACAGAAGGTCGTGCATGGAAGGGAGTGGTACATCTGGGATGGGAAGGCCTAAGTCTAGAAGAGAGGCGTGCAATGCCTGACGAAGGTCCTCACGGCCAAAGCTACCATCCTCAGGCTCCTCAATCAGCAAATCATCCTCCTTGTCTCCATGCATAGGTGGGCCGTCGTTAAGCCCATGGAAAGGACATCCGCCCGCCTCACGACAATGCCTTAAGCATGAATTGCGGCTGCAGCGCAAGGCGCGAACACGACGGCAGAAAGAGCGTAGACACCGCTCACCCCGCTTGTGTTGACGCTTGCTCAAGGGCTGTGTCAAGGGGGGTGGCAGCATGGTGAGGGTAGTGCTGCTAGAGGAGGCAATTGGTTGAGAGCTGGGGGGACTTGGTGATGCAGTTGACATAGGAATTAATGATATAATGTGTGGGAAGGCGAGTAGTTCGGGATACCATCAGTAGAATGAACATGATGTATGCTGGCAATTTATGTCAATACAATGCAGCAAGAATCAGAGCAGCACGTACCCTTGCCATTGGTTTTTCACCATTCCCATTCTTATCGGACCGACAGATTGACAAAGCAACTGCACCACCACAACTGGTGCAATCAGTGACGAGGCCAGTGGGAGACAGGCGGATGAGTAACTGTGCAAGAAGTGTGATGTCAGCATGAGACAATGGGGCAGACATAGTGGAAGCAAGACGAGATGTTATCAAGAGGATGGCACAAAGAAAGGAGGGGAGGAAGATGGACGGCTGTAATGATGGGCGGGAGGGGTATTTGAGCACCTCCAAGATGGTTTGAGCGGCGTCTAAATGGAGAATGCCATTGGCACCACCTCCAGCGATGGCGGGCGGGCATGAAAGCAGCATTCCTAGCTATAGGGGGGCGGGCTGAGGCTGTGACAGCTGGCGGGTGAGTGACAGGTGGGATTGAAGGAATACTCAAACGGTTGCAATGAGTGGCTGACTCCACTTGAAATTGCCGAGCCTGCCGAGGGGTACCCAGACTTGTACCCAGACCGCAGACCTAAAGTCTGCATAGACTGGTGCCCAGACCGGCCAGAACTCTGACATTCACACCTAGTGCATGTTTTGTAGTAGTTCTCACCCTTATCCATTTGCTTGCCTTTGCATCTGGTTCGAGTCCAATGCCTCTGTCTCTCTGGCACCGTTCCACATGGTGACTAGAGTTCGATTCCTACTTGTCGTCGTTGCATTCTGCTTGTTCCCGTTCGTTTTCCCACGCTGGAACGGTGCCAGAGAGACAGAGGCATCGGACTCAAACCAGATGCAAAGGTAAGCAAATGGATAAGGGTGAGAATCTACCTACAAACATGCTGTATATAAGTGCCTATGAGCCTCGAGGTGTAGTCAGGACCCTTGGAACTCCTTGCAGACCCCTGGCACCAACCGAGCCAATCCTAACTGACACAACGCTTGTCTTGACCTGGTCGCACTCTTTTTTGTTTTAGGGCTGCTGCATGCTATCGAGAAGCTCTGGCATCACCTCCCGCAGGGAGCTCTGACAAGGCCACCTTCTGTTTGCTTGTTTTTTGATTCTGACTGTACCACTTTCACTCCCGCGTCACATTCCAAACGGCTCATTGCATTCTCACAGCATCTACACTCGACTACTCGACTCTTTCGTCCTATCCAATGATTATCTACACTTCCGATTCCCCCAGCACCAACTCATCCTTCGCTTTTCGCTCCCTTGCTCGTTAGGTGCCCGCCACGTCAGCACCACATTGGCAGGCAAATGCGTTGCCCTCATGCACGCCTCGCCCTCACGTCCTCGTTCATGCGTTCCCCACGTTCCTCACCACACGTCTGACGTCACTCGCACGCTGCACCACCATTCCACGTTCCATAATGCGCAGACGCACTCGCCCACGTGTCCCTGCATGAGTTTAACACCATGTCCATCCACCACGCTCACCAGCACTCGCATTAACATCTTCCCTTGCCTCGTTCCTACTTGTCGACTCACTCGATTGACGCCGTCACGGACCCGCTCGTCATCCTCTCCGTTCGGCACCTCACGCCATTCACGCCTTCACAACGTACGTTTCACGCCGTCACGCGTCGTTCGACGACATCCGCGCACACAACGATGAGAGGTGGAGGGGCGAAGTTTTCGTTCGTTCGTACGTCCTCGCGCTCGATCCTTCCATTACGCATCACCGTTCGTCTCCTTTAAACATTTCAATAAGTTTCTATTACCCATCACACCCTTACACCTTCGATTGTTCCTATTCACCCCTTCCTATGCACTTATATCACACACTACGAACTTTCCATATCGTTGTTCCGTCACCACGATTCCTCAAACCCACTCTATTTTGCTTCACCACCTCATGCTTGTCTTCGGTTGCTTGCCCCATGCTCACACGTTATGTTCTGTTCACCCCGTTCAACGTTCTGTTTTGGTTTTCAGTCCTTACAAGCCATCACGTATGTTTCGTCACTCGTGGACCCTACACCTTCCCCATTCACTCCCGTTCGTATTCCTGTCTCACTGGCTTCACTGGTTGTGACCCCGGAGTGTCGCATATTAGGGGGGGGGGGGTATTTGTGACGGTAGGGTTTGGCTCGAGAGTGCCAGGGGTCTGCCAAGAGGTGCCAAGGGTCTTGCCTGGGCCTCGAGGCATTAGATACATATACCTAGTGCATGTTTTGTAGTAGTTCTCACCCTTATCCATTTGCTTGCCTTTGCATCTGGTTTGAGTCCGATGCCTCTGTCTCTCTGGCACCGTTCCAGCGGCTACCCTCATAAATTACGATGCTGAGTAAGTGTGCACAATCACACTACTCTCATTTCAGGTATGCACTCCAGGTATGCACTCCTTCCCACATCTATGCGACAATCAAAATCAGAAGGAAAGTGTAGTAGATGAAGAATGCAGCCTAATATAGTGAACGACTGCAAAATTAAACTCCGCTGATCGCGTCAGCGCCCGCGTTGTAATCGTGCTGAATAGAGCTGGCAAGCCTATTGTTATTGTAAGCGTCAACAGACTAGGTAAACGAATTACATAGAGAGAGTTGGGCGGAAGTATAAGAGTTGGGCGAAAGTATAAGTACATACAGGGTTCAGACTACTAGATTTCATGATCACTAACGGGAAACGATAATTTCCATCCTCTGAAGCTTCTTGTCAGATACTGTAAAGGAAGGAGGTTGGTCATTCAACCATAATGAATTATATAACGCCCTTGGCAAGCCTTCGATTGCTTTACAAGAAGACTCCCGGTTAGTGTTGCGAAAACACTTTGCGGGTTTGCTTCCACGGGGAGTGAAATTCGCAGCACCTGCCAACCATTGTTGATCGATGATGTGCATCTCGTGACTGATATCTGCTCTCCACGACATTTTCTTCAGCCGAAATACCTGGACATCGCCATCTTCGTGCTCACTCTCATCAGAGCTCATGCCATCTTTGCCGAGAGTCTCCACAAGAGAGTGTAGATACGCCCATACGGCCTGGTCGTCCTTTCCAGTTGCTATCCTATCACTTAGCAGGGCCGATGTAACTTTCTTACGAGTTTTGAACTTCTGGAAAGTAACTCAACATTCTTCAACTTTTCAAGGCACAACAAAAGATGACTGACCGTCGCCCGGCGAGTGAGGACCCTAGTGAGTCGCAATCGCTCGTTGGTTTGATCCACGAGTCAATCTTCCACTTCTTGCATAGTCTCACGAGTGCTGTCGTTGAGCATACGAGGCTGGGCTTTTCTCCAGGAATTGCGGCATTGATTGAATTTTTTGGTGATATCGTGTATGATGGACTGACAGGATCTCAAGGCCCATTGGTTCTTCTCAAACATGGAAGTATACTGGGAGCAGAGAATATCAATTACTTTTTGGTTCCACTTGGAATTGTGTGTAGTCGTCATATCCCAGTGCAATTTGAGAGGGTCAGGACCCGTGCCAGCTTCATGCATAAAAGGCGATATGGCTTCGTGCGATGCAGTAACATGAAGCATATATTCATCATCTTTCGCAAAATGTAATGTCGTGTAAAATAGCTCCCAAACATTGGCCTGACACGTCATTAGTAGCGTCACTTCTGTCAGGAAATAACATACCTTATTGGTTCGGCGCTGGGCATCAGTGAAACTCTCGACAGGGGGCTCATGGGTTTTGCGTTTCGATCAAGCTGCCCCCAGGCGCGTTGCCTGTGACTGAACCTGAAGAACTTTTGCGAGCGCCTCAGCAAGCATGCCGACGGTGGCACTCTGAATCGGGATATCAGCTAATAGTGAAGTCAGGCGGGGTACAGCATCACCCTCGGCGCCAGTCTGAAGTTCCTCGTCTTCATCAGAAGATGATATTTCGTCAGGAATCTGAGGCATAGGTAATAAATGGAAATATATGACAGTGACTGAATTTACCATCGAAAACCCAATGATATTCATGCACGTGGCGACAGGTCTTTTACCTACAAGATGGCGCCATGAGGGTGGGGAGGACTTTGCAGTGTTTCCTTGTCGCATTTGGCTCTGTAAACATATCAGGAGAGCTCCCCATACAAAGATGTCGGTACACACATCCAATGAACCGATCTTGGCACTATACTCAGAAGAGAAGCGGGCTAACTCGGCTTCTTTCTCGGCCAACAACTTTTCTTTGGCCATCCTACCCTCGTATTGAAAGAAAGCGTCTTTCTCGGCTAATAACGTATCTCGTTCTACGCACGCTTCTTGTTGTGCTTCACGCAGACCCAACGTCATTCAGTTCTGTGATAGAAAGTCAGAATGTTAACTTCATGGGGTGGAATCCTACCTGGAATTCGGCAAGTTCCTTGCGATGATTTTCATTCAATAATGTAACGGCATCAGCTTTGCTATGCTCAAGGAATTCCTGGTGTTCCTGATACTGTGTGATGATGGATCGCAAGCCCGATTCTCGCGAGCCGGCATCGATCTGAAAATTAGTCAGTTAAGTATGAACACAAAGAGATGTTTCATGGGTGTACCCGGCTTTGCCGCATTCGGTGCAGAAGTTCGTGCTTGGAAAACTGCAGTTCATGCACATCATCCTGCAGCCTGGACGACTGATCGACTTCTTTGAGAAATATTTTATTAGGCTGAATATCTATTAGCTCAGAAAATCAAAGAAGTATCAGTGACCCACCAGCTGGTCATCGTCACCTCTCTTCCTACGAGCAGGCTCCCAGGGATTATCAAATAATTCCATCACGAACTCTTCACCGAGCGAAGTAGCAGGCGATAATGAGGTCACTGATGGACGATGATCTAAACTAGCCGAGGCAGCAGGCTGGGGTGGATACGTATGCATGGTCGCTGCTGGACGAATCTCATTCAGAGGGTGAGACTCCACAACTGGGGTGACTGGATCCTTGTCTGCATCATCCAAAAAATAGGACATCAGGCGAGACATGGCAATTCCAATCTTTCAGTAGCGCACATTTTATCTCTTGAGAAGACAGCTCACCTAGCACCAAGTACTGCATGACAACTCTATTAATAAACAACAAGGCAATCTAACACAATTGAGGCCATGTAACTTAGTAAATCATCAGATGCTATCAACTAATTCAAATCATTCTTCGATTGCGACTACCTCCATTAGGAGTTCACATTGTGCGTTCGTGATTTATACTTACTCGTATATTATTTCGTATGCTTTTGTCGCTGCTTTGCAGACGTATTTTTAAGCTGCATCTGAATAACATCCCCAATTGGCCAACAGCCCTCATAGTCATCAAGTTCCGAAAAGCTACAGAGCACCTGAAAAGAAGTCAGTCTTAAATAGATGTAGAAATTCTAGGATGTACCTCTGTCTGAACTGCAGTTAGCGCGGCGGGGGTTTGGGATGTCTTGCTCTTGCTAGTGTTACAATGTTTCTGGATAGAAGCGTGAACACACTCCTAATATCATTAATTTCAAGGAGGATCTCATCGCTTAAGTGCGATCTCACCTTGAACATCTTGAAGCGGTTGGTATCCCACTTGAGTGCACTTTCCAAGTTGTATCCACCACGATTAGGACGCCCTGCCTCACCATCTGGTTTGGGGATTTTAAATCCATGGGAAGCTATGGATGACAAGGAAGAACCCGTTGACAGCGGGCTGGTCTGCTCCGCAGAAAATGAGACAGCCTTGGTGACTTTGGGGGTGGGCGAACTAGAATAGATGGGTGTGGCTGCGCGAGATGTGGTAGCGAACATGGGCGAGGAAGTTGAAATGTGCCTTGTGAGTTTATGAGGGAAGAATATCATCTCTTCTTGCCAAGATATCAAGATGAGCGATGTCGGAGAACAAAACATTTCTATATGATACGTTAATAATGGAAGAGGCTGGGGAGGGCCTTCAGGCTCATAAAAAGGAGCGACAGACACAGAGGATGAAAGCATGACTAACCTGATGCAACCTCAGCCAAGAAGAAGTTTATATGGAGTGGTCTAGTCAGGTGTAGATCGGACGCCCCGCCCACCAGGATAACGTCAGTTAGGCATAATATCGTTATCCATTGTCATCTATTGTTATGGAGCCAATCATGTCAGTATTAAAGCCCCCTTCAAGATATCGATGGACTTACAATGACGCCCCGAATGTTTTTACTCCCCACCAATCATTCCAACGGTTATCACCTCGATGGACGCCTGGTCGGGCATAAGAATGCCATTAATTGCTTAGCGACCTCTCGTAATGGCAATATGTTAGCAAGCGGGGGCGAGTTCGATATGCATGAAAACATATAACCTAACTCACCAAGTACTAGGCTGTGACGGAATGAGGATCTGGGACCTCAAAAAACTGAGTTCAGCTCCCTGACTCCACCTCAAACCCCAGCCGTTCAAAATCCAGCCGACCCGGTGACTTGTGCATGTTGGATTACCCGCCATGAGGCGACGCGCGAAACGCTGTGTTATGGCACTGGACTTGGTTTTATAGGGATTTGGCAACAGCAGGGGGAAGGTTTGCAGGACTTCGACGTAAAATTGTCTAGAAGGATCGGAACGGGTAAGGAGATAATGTGTCTCACATATGACCATACTGGGGATGACACTCGAATTGCGAGTGGGACGCGCGACAGGCGTGTTCAAGTATGGGCATTTGATTTCAAAGGACCGTTGGTACCCATTTTCAGCGTTGAGCTCGCTACTACCATCCCACGCACTGTGAATTTCAACCAGTACTGCAAGTAGGAACATATTAGTTTTCGGCATGTATGATGGTGAGATGTAGGTGTTCATACGTACCCAACCGCTATAAATCTGATATCCCATTTTAGTCATACACTCAGGGGCACAGATGGTGTTGTCATCGCCACAAATAACGCTGGACCATTAATGTGAGTGGTATTTATATCAGTAGTCAACCAAACTATCACTTACCATATCAATGAAGCGGGCATGCTTCAGTGGACACAGCTCAAACACTATTCCTGATGGACAATGTCATGAATGGGTTCAGCTTACATCGCCTAGACGATGCAGTGTGTATCCGTACCTATAACACCAATCCAGTCAAGACATTCCCAAAGCAAGTTGTTTTTGGGGGGAAGGCTACCCTCGTAGTTGGGGGTAGCGACACAGGAGTTATTTACATTTTTGACAAAAACAAAGGAACGCTGAAACAAGTCTTGCAACATGCTGACAAGGGTCGAGTGCAAACTGTGACGGTACGCCATTTACATTAACTAAAAAAAATGATCCGACTGATAGACTGCAAGACATATGACGGCACACACCACAGCCTAATCTTCGGGGCAACATCTATGAATGACACAGAACCGACCATCTCCATCTGGTGTCGCAAACAGGACAGTGTAACAAAGTCAATGAATGACCGTCCTCTGGAATCCGCACTGAAGAACTTTGTGCGGGGAATAGCCCAGTTAGCTATCGCAATGGCACTAATAGCATATGTTAACAGCGTTGTCATACATCATAAGGAAAACTGACCCACCTTGCTGCAGGTCCTCCAGGTCCTCGGAACCCGCAATACATCACGTATCTCATTGGCGCCGCTGGGAAATGCCTGGCAAGAATACTTGAAGTTTTGGGATCAACCGCAGGACCTGACAAATGATGTTCGTCTCTTAGTAGAGAAATACATTGAGGATCAGAAGAGAAACGAAGGACTCAAGGAGGCGCAAAGCTCAGTAGAGAATGGGAAACATGCCAGACGAGTCGGACGAGTGAAGCCCATCACATTGGGCAGTGAGAAGTTGCGTGATGAGGACATGCGCGCCGTAATTCTTCTTGGAAATTAGACAAATTCATAGTATTGTGATGAAACGATGTATGCACAATGGAACGAATCAGTTCGCACCGATAATTGTCGCAGTTTATTGGCGGGCACTGCACCGTTTGTAGAATCTGATCATTATGATGAGGCGCAATCGCTCAGCTTATTATCAATATTAAGCCAAACCAAATGTTCTTAATATTAACAGATTGAGCAGGCAGTTCATTGACACCTTCGACAAAGTATCTTACTTTCTACTGCTAAATTACACAAGTACATAAGGTCGGAAAGAAGAGAAACCAAGTCGAAGGACGCGGTCTGATATACAGAATGACTATGAAATTCAATCTCAGCCTGAATTCATCTCAGCGCCCACACCCGGCGGCGGCTGGCTGGGTTTGAATTCGTAGTCATTCTGTATATCAGGGCGTTTTTTTGAAAAGAAATCTCTTTCCGAACCCTCATGTAGCAATATATAGGATATAGGATAGGATAGGATATTCATTCAATGACCTAACTTTAGCTTACACTGTATATGCGAGGTGGGCGGGGCTTTGGTTCCAAGTCTCAGTGCTCAGCGTTGGAGGTCCACAATGCCACACACTTTGATGTGGGTAGGCGGGCCTTCGTTCCAAGTCTTAGCGTGCAATAATAATATTGTTCTCCGTATTTGCTAAGCGCTCCCAAATTAGTCGTTCACTATAAATACCGATCCTTCGCGTCAACATATCTTCTTTCCGTCACCACTACTTCGATACGCTGATAGATACATATCATACATATCATAGTCTTTAGATTGAACGTACAGACAATAGAGAGTGCACTATGTAAGCTTTTTTGTTGCAACAGATCAACTATATATATTCAATTGCTCGACTACAGAATGTCCAAACGCGCAGCATCCATTCATCATGATGAGCCTACACCAAAACGTGTCAGGAATCACGAAGGTGAGTCATCACATCATGTCGTCTACATTTTCTCTTAGGCAGATAACACGCAGGGACAAGAGCGCCATCACCGCTGGCTGATCAGGGCGCATGGTGCATTCTGGAACAGTATCTCACCACCAACATGACCTACCCTCAAATGGAGGCGGCCTTTTCTTTGTACTTGGGCGATCGGTACAATGCGGACGATTGGGGGGATGCTCGCGACGCATTGTTCTCCGGTGACGGTGATGATGGGCTCGCATTGTCAAATCTTCTCGCCTTAAAGGCCAGGCATGTACCTCAGTGTGCATCCGGCTCATTGAATACCATGACCCCGCAGAATGATTCTCCCTCATTCACGTCTGCACCAAGGTCGGCCAGTCGCTTAAAAAGCGCACCCGTCCGAAGAGTAAGAAATAAATTGTATTTTATTACGACTTTTATCTAAATAACAAATGTAGCCAAAAAATCCCTTCATTGATGATGAAGCATCTGATGAGGAGGAAGGGGAAGAGGAGGAAAACTCCCAGGCAGGGAGCAACGATGATCCTTCTGTGCGGTCGTCAAACATTACATGCTTACCAGGATGTCCATCAGCCAAGGATAGGTTAGCCGTAGTAATCGATCACCTATCCAACTGGTACGAAAAGAACGCGCCAAGCACATGCCATAGAGCGGCCTCATCCTCTAGTGTAGTCCCAAGCAGAATGTACCTTCTTCATGTTCACAGTATGTGTATATTTTAGTGACCTAGCACGCCATTGACTGTACTGCAGGATCTGCTACACAACGTGTCGCTGAGCATCTTAGAAACAATGGATTTGCGGTGACCGTATCACCTTGGACACCAAGTCAACTGTACGCGATCTCGGATAGCCCTAGAACAATTGCGACATCGCTCAACTTACTCTCGTCCTATGTGAAAGAGTATATTCATATCTCGGAGGAAGAACAAGCAGCAGTCGAACGTTCACGCCCCAAACTTCCCAACCCAGGGTGGGTGAAAATAACACAGGGGAAGTATAAGGGCGACATTGGCTATGTCTTCGATTCCGAACAAGTGAATGCCTTTGTTTCAATATTAATTCCCCCACGCGACTTCCCTTATGACATGCCTCCGAAATCTGTGGCGCTGCTCAAATGAGCTTCCCTCTCGAATGACAAGACAGTGTCCGACATCCTTCAGGACGATCAAGTTGTTGGATGGTCGTACAAAGGAGAGCGGTACTACATGGGGCTCTTACAGAAGAACTTTCGCCGCGACAACCTGGAGCTGGTCGCCTCCCCTCATGCTAATGATCTTCGACTACATCTGCAATCCAGGTGGGACGTGCCTTTCTTCAAGAAAACTCTGGCGGCCTTTTCACTGCAATTCTTGCGTGTAGGTGATTCGGCCAGGTGTATGACAGGAGAAGTCAATTCAAAAATCGGTACGGTCGTCTTGATAGACCATGTGTTGTGCTCCGCACGCTTAGAATTCACCATCGATGGACATCAACAAGAACTGGAATTTCGACTCCAGGATATCGAGTGTGTCTTTTGGGTCGGCGATACGGTCCGGGTCGTGGCGGGCGCATACACAGGTTTGGAAGGGTACATCCTTGAAAAGTCCAACGATATATTTCACGTGTGTCAAGATTCCACTAATGAAGAGGTATAATTAAATATAACAACTTGTAAGCCTGTCTGACATTGCATATTGCATAGGTGGAAGTATCGAAGTACTACTTAGATCGTCGCCCTTTAACTCACGTACTTCAATCCCGGCTGCCGACACAGTCAAATTTCGACCCTTTTCCCGAGTCTGAATCTATTCAAATCGGAGATGAGATAGAATTGCGTGCAGGAGAGCACGTGGGGAAATGTGGGATTGTGGTGTGGTACCCTATGGGGGGGACTATGCTGTGGTTCTGGACTAGAGGCGATATCATGGACCAGCTGATCCAGGTCCCCGCAGCATGTGTACAGCGCATTCGGCCCTTCAAGACTCTCCGATTCTCTAAGGAAAGAGGTTACGATGTTAAGCCCGGGGACGTTGTAACTGTCGCCCGTGGGCCAGAGTTCCAGATGAAAGGAGTTGTACAAAGTGTAGATTTTCCAAATGCATGCTTAACCCTGATATCTGAGGGTAATCATTCACTCGTAAGTACCAGAATTCTGGTTGGGTCGAGCGCCCCTGAGTTGTGACAGGTTACGGTTCCCATCGGATTCGTCATGAAAGTATCTGACGCGAACCCGGATTCGTTTCACCATATCATTGGGAAAGAGGTTTTCGTTATTAAAGGTCCTCGAAAGGGTTACCGAGCCATGCTATACCAGCTCTCTCACGAAGATTGCACCATTTCTTTACATGGGCAAGCGCGCATCACAGTCAAATGTGAGGAGGTTGCTACTAGGTGATTACAGTGCATATTTTCTTCTTGATCTTTATTTATAACTGTTCAAGGTACGGAATGAGGTTAAACGGTTCAATACTCGAAGGACCGGATATGATTTCTTTCTGCGACATGCAGAGGAAATCGTACCTAATGCCTCAAGCTCGCAGCAAGACCCCTCCACCTGACCCTGTAGTCCCATCCAGTATAGATCCCAGCTCCAGCGAGTGGTCCGACTGGTCCAACAATGTTGATTCCACAGATAGCGTCAAGACCAAGACATACAACCCATGGGTTGCTAACAATGCAGAGGACATCGAGGACGCCATTGCAGACAGAATGGAGAAGCTCCGAAACGGCAGTGAGTCTTCAACGTAGGATTATGAACGTTTGACTAATTTCAATACAGGCCCATTACCTTGGTTGATGAACAAAGAGTTCGCGTTGAAGTTGACTCAGTATCATGTGGTTTTGAAAGTTTCACCAAGTTTCATGGGAGGCAGGCTGCATAATCGCTTTGTATCGACAGCTTGTCCTGACCCGTTTTGCAATGACAACGGACCCACACCCGATGGCTACGTCGCGGTATTCTGCACATCAAACAGTGCCGGAGCCGCGCTCCAGCACTACCATATCACTGCCAGTGATCTAAGCCCAGCCCCACCGCGCAAAAAAAACCAACAGTGTCTCATCCTTGACGGCAATTCTCGGGGTGAGATCCTAACTGTTGTGAAGTGCAACATGAAGAAGAACACTGTTGAAATTGTAACTACTGCTCATATCAGTACTACTCTTTGGTTTGATCAGATATGCTTGGTGGAGCAACGTAGATTCCAATAGACATATATACCCTGTACTCGTCAGACTCCCTGTACCTTACGATAGTCTATACCCAATATGAATGCCTAATGAATGCCTGATGAATGCCCAATGAATGCCCAACGAATACCCAACAAGTGCCCTCGTCATTTTTCCCGTGCTAAATCTACATGTTTTATGTACTCCATTTTATCTTGCAGAAAAACTTCATTGTGCCGGAAGGGGAAAATGTTCATTTTTACTTGATATTTTAAGGAACATTTTCCCGCGCTCTCAACATGAGAGATACAAAACTTTATATTTGTTTGTCATTTGTTATAAACAGGAACTTTGGGTTCAGATTGGACATAAAATCTGGCTCAGAATGGTTTATTTTGCTTTGTCATCTCGCCATCTGCCAAATTGTGTTCTGGTTTCAATGTCAAAATTTGTAGTGAAAATCCATAATCTTCCAATTACATTTTGATTTCAATCTCCCTTCAGGCAAAACTCCGATACTGCCGATGTGTGACCCAATGTCCGTGTTTGAGTGTTGAACAGTTCGCCCGTCTTTGCATCCATGATTTTTACTCCAGTTTCATTGTAACCTGCCGTTGCAAATTTCGTTGAGTCAGGTGAGTACATCGCTGCCCACATGTGCTGGTGCTTGATCTTCATTGGACCCAGAACTGTTTCGTTGCTCTTGACATCCCATACTCTTGCTATTCCATCCCAGGATCCGCTCATGACACGACCGCCATCTGTACTCCAGCACACTGAACCCATGCTCTCAGTGTGCCCAGTCCATTTGACAATCGCCCTTCCCGTCTTCACATCCCACAACCTCACCGTCCCATCACCACTTCCACTGGCTACAATCATGCCATTTGGAGACAATGCTATGGTGGACACTCTGGCTTTATCCACCCCATCTCGCCAGTCATCGCCTATCTGTGCACCGCTCTTCAAATCCCATAGTCGCAGTGAACCGTCATTTGAACATGTAATGATGCATCGCCCGCCTGGCAGGTGCACAATCCCTTGTACACATTTGGTATGGCCCCGCATTGTCTGACATGGCGTGATAGCTGATGTTTTACTGGTTTGGGATTGCATAGTCGGCACTCAGAGGCTCGAATATGGTAGATTTTCGACAATGCGCACAAGAAAAGCTCGCCGAGATCAACTTTGAATGAGAATGGTAGTGGCAAAGATGGCTGGTGAGTCTATCGGCATTTTATCATCAACGAAACACGATGCAAATGATGAGAACGCCTGCTTACAGGAATTCAGTCCTTCTTCTCAGGATGGCTACAGGACAATTGATGTAGGCCCAGTGGTATATGAATTTTTTATGGTACCCAAATTTCTGGTAAGTGGGCGGTCAGCTTTACGGCATGTAGTATCACTCACGAGAAACACCTGCTCAGACCAACTCAACGTAAAAGACTCTACAATCGCCTGTAATCGAGAAGTGGGCGTCGTGTTTAGAGCTGTGGAAGCTGTGCATCTATTTATTCAAGTTATATATTACGTGCGTTTTTCATGCATCATCTTTGTGTTTGCTTCACAGCTCAAATCCTGATCCTGTGTAAACCAAGCGCCCAAGTCCACCGCCGACATCATGTGCATCTTCTTGTGCCCACAGACTTTCTGATGGCAGCAAACGAGGAGCTACGTTTTCTCCCGTTTCGCATTTTTCTTCTGGCCAATTTCGAATTCGATGTCATCAAATCTTCAGCATCATTGAAGGCTGTACAGCCGGCCATCACCTGGTGCTGTATTTCACAGGCTGCCAAAGTTCAGATTCTTTATTCTAATATGAATCAGCCACTCTTATTCGATGCCAGTGCTCCACATTTGTTGCGCATGTTACCAGGGTAACACGAATGATACCGTGCTGGCCAGGCAAATCTTGTACGTTGGGATTCCACAATGAAGCTATGATTCCATGAGCGCCGATCGATTCCGCACTGATCGGGTGCATGTCGACATGCAGCATCGAATCTTATAAACTTTTGCAGAATGTGTTATTCTCAACTTTTCAAATTTGCAAATGTTCACACGAGCATTCGAAGGCTGCTACGATGTCCCGGAAAATGGACAGGATAACCGACTTCAAGATGGGCTTGATATCATCGAAATCTGTGATGTTGGAGTGGGGCTTGCCCAGGGTCGTAGCCACTAGTATATATATAGCACCTACTAGCTGTAGTAGCGCAGCCATCATCTCGTCCTTGCCATCGCACCCCATTGTGTGAGGTTTGAGGTCATTCTTCTCGAGTGGGCCCCTTGGCTCACTCCAGTGTCTTACCAGTGCATCCACGACCCCTTCGCTCTCTTGCAACTATGAAGAAGCACCTTGGCCTACAGGTAGACGACTACCTCAAGAAAAAAGCGATTCAGTCGCGTTCAAGTTCAACAAACTGATCAGTTTGTTGAACTTGAACGCGACTGAAACACCTGCACGCTAAAGAACATCACCATGATTCTCACATCAGCCATACCCCGACTTATTGGGGGATCCTAGCATGGCAGGCTGTGGACTAGAGCTAAACAATGGCCGATGACCTATGCTGCTTAGTGCACCACCAATGGAACGCACAGGCAGTTCCCGAACTTTCAAAATCTCAAGCGCAATTTAGGTGATTTGATATGCTTGTGCCCCATTCACGACATTTACAAAAATATGGCCATGTTATCATCGCTGCCAGCTAGTGGCGATGAGCTGGCCGTCCGGCGACAAGGCTACCGTGTTTACCTCATCGGCATGTTGGAGCACACGACCAAAAGGTTTGTGGGTAATACACGGCCAATCAACATAAGCATTGATCTACATAGGTTTCATGACAAGAACTTCGATATGCCTCGCTATCACACAAAGACAACTATGACACGGTCCTACATCAACAATGATTTTTTGAGTTTGATCGTGAATACGAGACCAGATTCAGCTGATGAATTCATATGACGAAAACCTTTCTCTGGCTGATGTGTATTGGTACAAGTCTTGCGAGACCTCCAGCTGGTATTAAGATGCATTGTACAGTATGTTACAACATAATACGGTATAGGGACGAAGCGGCGACAACTGAAAATGTCCTAGATTCTAAGGAAACCACTGATCTATCAATTTCTTCAGCAACTTGCCCACCAGTTCTGGATCCTCAGCTTTCACAAAGCTATTCATTAGATCGTCCGGTGCCAAATCGGCAGTTTCGTCAGGACTGTTGATAGACTCTTGTGACTGCTAGCCTGAAGCTGAATTAACACTGTTGGTAAACCCTTCCAGTAAGTTGTCTGAAGCCGAATTGTCGGTTTCTTGAGCAGTGTTGACAACTTCCAGCTCGCCCGGAGCCGCATCGGCAGCTTTTTGAATAATATCGAAAAACTCTTTCACCTGCTCGTCCCAGGCCAATTCGGATTGATCAAGACTATTGACTGGCTCTTCCAACGGCCCGCTTGAAGTCCAATCGTAGTCTTCAAAACCGTCGGCAAAAAATTCTGATGAAGTCGAAGCTTCGCAAGGTACTTGAGCGACAGCCTCTTCCTGGGTCTTGGAAGAAGAACCTATATTCGAAGAGCCCCCGCGACTTATACTACCGTTGATTGGGATAATATTCTGATGAAATAACTGTCAGCATGATAAGGAGAAATGAACATAAAATGTACTCACGAAATCGTCAACGCGAGGCTGAATGGCTTGCCTCTTCGATGGAGGAGCATCATCCGAGTCCACCGCTTTGCGCTTTCCACGCTTGACAGCGCTTTCTTCAGCTGCAACTACTAGTGGTTGCTGCCACAGCCCTTGTTGGGTGAGTTGGTGGTAGGTTTGTACCAAGGGGGATGCAGCGGGATAGAAAGGCGGTGCTGGCGCTTGCTGTCCCAGACCTTGTGTGTGGTGTTGGTTATAGAAGGGTTGCACCGAGGGGGGTGCAGAAGGATAGGAAAGCTGCGCTGGCGCGAGCGGTACGCCCGCACCCTGGGAGGCGGGGGGATACCCACCCCAATGTTGAGGAGGATGGGCCGGGTATGATGCAGAAGGATGGGAAAGCTGCGCTGGCGCTAGCGGTACGCCCACATCCTGGGAGGCGGGGGATACCCACCCCAATGTTGAGGAGGATGAACTGTGTATGGTCCTCCGTAGATTGGATGAGCCACATGTGCAAATTGATTATGAAGATGTGCGTGAGGGTCCGGTGGATAAGGTCTAACATGCGAGGGCACTGGTGGAAACTGGGGCATTGGAGGGTAAGGGTAATGACCATGCTGAGGCGGGCCTGGGATTGGCCATTGGCCCGTTTGATTTGGCTGTTGGTGCATATTCGAGTATCTAGAATGCTTAAGATAGACTATGGATGACGCTAGGCTCTAGCCTTTAGCAGGACAAGATGAGCGTCAGAAGGTGAAATGTGAATGAGCAGCTCAGTGCACAAGTTAGATGAGACGAGGAAAGCAAGATGTGATAGAGGAAAGAAACAGAAGTTGCAGTATTTAAACCGCTAGCTGTGGATAAAGTGTTGTGGTCCACAAATTATTAGTCAGGCCACATTTACAAAGGAATACGTCCACTAACCTTGATTCTGTCCATGGACGATAGTACAGCACGCATGCCACCCGGACATTCCCCGACATGGCTGTGGATATGTTCAGTTAGGTCGAGAAAAAGATCGTTTGTTCATAAACGTGGAACCCGACGCGCTTGGTTAGTAGTGGGTTCTCCAGATATCATCGACAGACTTAGTATTGTCATTCATAATGGCATAATCGAGATCTATCGACAGAACCCATTAATATACACACATCGAATAGGAAGACACAGTTATTGATACTAACGATATGATATATGGCCAACCACCAATAGAAGGCCGCGTCTCCGGATTGCCGGGAATAGTCCACAAGGACATCGCATGCGATCGCTGCACCCCAACTCATGCGTCCCTCTCTCCCTACACAGAATAGCGAAAGCAAGAAACGGCAAGTCAAGCGCGACGAGTATTCCAGTCTCACGAATCGCCTCGCAGACGTAGTATCCAGCAAGGCCGCTGCGCACCTGCGGAATGCTGGTTAGTGCTGGACCTTGAATTGTCATTTTGGATTGGCAAAAATAAATCTGTGCAAGCACAGATTGTCTGTCTACCGAAGACCTACCGTATATCAAAGCGTCAATATTCCAAGTGAAACCAAGACATGCACAGTACGTGTTTCTTCCCCGCGTGCGGCGCATGTTTTAAATGCTCGCAAGGTCAAAATCCGGCTCAGGTTGCATGGTGAATGATACGCATTTTTACGTGTATGTTCGCACCTTCAAAAACCATCCCAAACAGATGGTTTTTTCAGCGCGTAACCAGTGACTGACTTCATCCCACTAAAAAAGGCACTGACTAACAATGTACTTACCGGAGCTCTCGACGTTCGAATCGAGCGCGTCGACATCAAACTTCAAGCGAATGGGGCGATCCTGTCATGATTTGATAAGTTGAGTATCGTTTCAACTGCATTGCAGATTCCTACCTCACTGAGTCAACATCCGTCCTTCCACACGAAAATTCAACGTACCAATCAACGTAGGGGACAAGGAAAGTATTGCTTCCAAAACATAGCCTTATCCACGTCCCGATACTCGATAAAGACGAGACACGGTCAAACTTCGCAAGGATGGAGTCTGGGGATGGAGCACGAGGGGTTGAGGATAAATTCGAGGGGCATTTTATGTATATATCTGCTCCGGGTGGGCTTCACTATGTTCGTGTATAAACGTGGTATCTAACCGGATGACTATTCTCAGCTCCGCCGAGTGCAGGATCTAAACGGAACGGAGAAACTCACCTCAATGTGACTAAGATAGTATCGGTGGCTAACCAGAAACCAAATGCGTGTTTCAGCGACTCGTAGAGTCCTTGTTCGCGAGGGCTAGACGCAAAATTCCTTCAGTACACCAACTTATAAGGCTGGCCGCTGCATGTGCTGGATTATCACATGGATAGAATAGTGGGTGACCCGTCTGATATCACACCTTGGGAGCACTAACAAATTCTTCAAACAGTTCCTGTAAAATTCAACGTAGTCGAGACTCGAGACGGATAAGTCAGCGATGTTTGCAAAGGCACTGGTACTGCAAGAGTCATATGCGCAACTTGGGGTGAGTTCAAATGTGCTGTTTGCAAAATTATTGGCTCCGACCATATTTCCAAAAAAAAACATGCGTGCCACACCAAAAAAAACACCAAAAACTTTCGATTTGTTTCTCGACAACTAGAAGAGATATCGCTAAGCTGTAAGAGACAAAGTTGGTCAGGGAAGCAAGGCCAAGGTGCGTGCAACAAAAACGGGACGATTTGACAAAGTCTGAACCAAGTTGTCAGTTGACCCCCTCCCAACCCTTTTGTGAATTGTTGTGAGCGAAGGGCAGCATGTGCGAGCTACTAGAGAGTTTCTAAGTGCTCAGTAAAGCATGCGGGAGGTGCTAATAATTTATATCAAGCTATTTTAATACTTTTAGAATGTGTCATAGTCAATCAAGCCTCGAAGCTTTGTAAGAATTAGGCTTTGAAGTTTTTACTACTACAGTACTACCACTGTACTCACAACTTGAACTCCCCTCGTCAAACACAACGACAACGTGACCTGTCCTCCACCGAGCCTCTGACACAATGGTGAATGCACGCCAGAAAGCATCTGCTGCTGCAAAGTCAACAAAACAGCGAGGGCGTCCACCTGTCAACAAATCAGCAAGGACTACCCAACAACAGATAAAATCTACAGCAGGTGTGGTGTCCGAAGACTCACCAGCACCTGCAGCAAAGCCAAAACCAATCCACAGGCAGTCCCAAAACGGGTCCATCTGCTTCCTCCCAAATGTCCAGTGTCATCCGACTCGGACAGGCATGCCATTGAGCTCGAAACTGCCAAGAACGAAGCTGCAGCTATACTTGCAGGGATGGCAGACAGTGGAATGGTTAATAGAGGTAGAACATGACGACGACATTGGTAGGTGCAACCCACCAACATGGTTGCCTCGAATTTCACTGACAGCATGTGTCAATATCAGCATTGGAGACCGAGGGTCGTGGCTGGCCCACTCGTCAAATGTTGCGATCAGAATAAGCTTGACCAGTGTTCTCGTAACAATGGATAACTCGCTGGATTGTGTGCATGCTGGCGCCAGTGTATGCTGCAATTTCCGAGATCTCGAGCAGTGGGAACATTCGGACAATGGCCTCGCAAAGATCTTGAGAAAACTTTCGCATGCTGGCGTGTCTGAAGAGTGTTATTATAATTGGCGTTGGGCAGAGGAATGTTGCTTGATAAGCTAAGCAAGTAAATACTTCGTCAAATCGTCCCGTTTTTGTTGTACGCACCTTGGCCTTGCTTCCCTGACCAACTTTGTCTCTTACAGCTTAGCGATATCTCTTCTAGTTGTCGAGAAACAAATCGAAAGTTTTTGGTGTTTTTTTTGGTGTGGCACGCATGTTTTTTTTTTGGAAATATGGTCGGAGCCAATAATTTTGCAAACAGCAATAAACTCCGACCTTGCCGTTACTGCACTCAGAAACGTGTCAAGGAATGCAGACTAGCTGCAATTGAAAGTATGATTGTTTTTGAATGGATTTTGAAACTTTGAAGGTTTGCATAGAGTGATTGGGTTGCTCATGTTAGTTCTAGGAATCGTATCTAAGCGATAGATAGCGATAGAAATTGTGACACTGCAGTTTCATCAAGTACTTAAAGTACGTGGATAGACACTTTATAATGTAGATTGGACTTGAGAATCAGATCTGCAGATGTCATTGTTGGCCCAACAACTGCTCTAACGCAACGAATCTATATCCATGTTGACGCTCTCATACCCTGCAATTATCCATATTAAACACCAAAATGTCCTCCGCGCCAATCTTCACGAGTTGGTCCATGGTATTCGCGATGTTCTTCTTTTCGACCATACTACTGATCGCAACCCAACCTTCCTCTTCGAGAGGACTGATGGTGGGCGCTCTTCTTCCAGGTGTAATAGCTGTTGCCTGAGATATCGATTGCCTGCGAATATTATATTCGCAGACAACGTATTTATCAGCAGCCACGACTCCGGCTATTCGGCTAGCGATGAGGTCGATCAAAGGTGCAAAATGGGCTCGATGAGGAACATTTGATTTGACGAGTACTGCCTCTGTTTGGAGTACTGTCGCGATTGCGTGCAGACCAACTGCTCGCATCGTATCTCCGGACTCTGAGATATGGTTAGATCTTTCCACGCTTGACCTGGGATGACAACATACCGACAAGATCAACTATTCAACGATCAAGATATGAGCATCATCACAATCTGACATTCTAACGAGCGACTCACCTATACCATCCGCGAGTCCAAGAGCACAAGCTGCTTCTACGCTCCCTCCTACATATTGAATCTTGGTTTTGTTATCACCAGTGAGGTTCAGTCGCTCATCGACCTTGGCAAAGTATGCCCCCGCAATGACATCAAAACTTGTAACCACGCGTTTTCCGGCAAGGTCTTCGACTGAATTAAGAGGCCCGTGTTCTGGAGTTTGCACTTGCAAAGCGCACTTTCCGAACCCCAGCCGATGAATCTCTGTAACCTGATCTTGCATCTCAGCTTCAAGAATAACATCGTGGCCCGTTATTCCAAGATCAACGTCTCCATTTCCAACGAAAGATGGTATGTCTGCGGCCGGTAGGAACACACTACATCAGAGTCAGATTCAGTTAGATGGCATTGGAGGATTGGAACTAAAGATTGACATAGCTATGGGGTGATTCATCACTAGGCAGACGTCAAGCCTATTGGGTCTCCGGAATTGGATGTCGGCGCCTGTAGGTTGGTTTGCATATCGCTTGGAGAACTAAGGAGGGACACACCGGAGAGTAACTCGAGACATTTGTCGTGCAACCGTCCTAGGGTGCGAAGTTAGTACTAACGAAACATGATCAAGATGAATTTGACCTTTTTTTGGGATCGCAAACAGCAGCCGTCCATCGAGCAGGTCCTTGTCTGATGCTTTGGTCAGCCTAGATGAATTTTCAGCTCGCAGAAGATGACTTACTCATATTTAGCTGTAATGATCGAGTTGCAAGATCTGCGCTTTGAGTCAAGCCTATCAAAAAGGGCCTTGATTACCAAAAGCAGCGGCTAGTAATATTGTGGGAATATTAATAACTGCCCGCTTGCATTACGCGGCCTGGGATTTGGACTGAACTGGCCGTCTCTATTGACTCTCGACCACCAGTTCAAGCTTGCCAACTTTCTCAATGACCATGCCTGACATGGACTCACTCGCTCATCCTCAGGAGAGGCGTTTCAACCCTTACTCAGAAAACGGCGGTACAATCCTTGCTATTGCTGGTGCAGATTTCAGTGTTATTGCTGGCGACACACGACAGAGCGAAGGATATTCAATCCAAACGCGATACGCACCAAAGGTGTTTAGATTGTACGCGCTCCGTCACTCATCATTACGTCTCCTCTCACCTTTTCTTTCAAGAACCGATCGCGCGGTGCTGGCTGTGAATGGGTTCGCAGCAGATGGCAATATGTTTGTGAAGAAAGTGAAACAACGTCTAGAGGTTCGTCATTCCTTGATATGATTTCGCTGCGCTGTGTATGTTTATGGGGCTACGTAGTGGTACCGTCACGCTCATGCGAAAGATATGCCCCTACGGGCAATAGCCAGATTAATTCAAACGATGCTTTATGCGCGGCGCTTCTTTCCCTACTACGTGTATAACATTTTGGGTGGCATTGAAGAGGATGGTCCGTTCATCTTCATCTCCGCCTTCTTAGTTTATTTATGGATTTCTCAGGTACTGGCGCCGTGTATTCGTTCGACCCCGTGGGCTCGTATGAACGTGAGGCCTGCCGTGCTGCAGGTGCTGCTCAGTCATTGGTCCAGCCATTCCTGGACAACCAGGTGAGTTTGCAGTGTTCAGTATTCTTACCAGTTGCAAATGCCATCCTTTCCGACGTCACCCGTGCATTTTGTCTGACGTTGAAACTCCTAGATTTACTTCAAGAACCAACAAGCTGCACAGGGGACCTCACATCCGTCGCATCTACCGCTAGAGACGGTATTGTCGATAGTTATCGACTCGTTTACGAGCGCAACTGAGCGTCACATTGAAGTGAGCTCCATGTTGTAGGCGTGTGATCTCATCTAACATTGTGCAGGTCGGAGATGGCCTTGAAATCTTCATCGCACTCGCCAAAGGACGTACTCTACAGGGTATGGAAAGCATCCGGGGTCTGCAAGAGTTGACTGTGACGGAAGAGGGCGAACGCTTGTTTGTTATGAGGAGGGACTTGAAGAAAGATTAATTTGCTTGTATTCTGGACAACTTTTCTCTTGCTGAATACATGTTGTTATCATCGCAGCCTGGTTGGCAGTAAAAGTGTACGCATTCTTTAGTTTGAGTATGTATAGAATACAGGGAAACACTGAAGTGGTCTATGCAGTGATCCTGTGCTGGTACGCAAATAGTACGTGTGTATGACGACAAGTGTGTGATCTGCTGTTGGGCACCGCAAGGCAGTGATAAGGTGGCACGTCGATCAATGCATCATGTGGCATGACAATCAGGGTCATCGTTGACACCTGAAAGCATGCTGAAGCCTGTCGATTTTGGACTAGAGACGGAAATGAAAACTACAGTGAACTAAACACGTAGTAGTAGAGGCAGAAGCGTTTGTACGTCGGCGATGCATTTACGTGGTGAGGAAATTCTAAAATTATTAAAATAGCATCGAAACAAAGACTGACACCAAACAAGAGCAAATAGGCTACCCACCTTGACCGCTACCGTCGTTCTCAACGTTCGCTCCCCACCCCTCGTGGTCGTCCCGTAGTCTTTTCCTCTGCCCTTCTTACCCCGACACACCACCAAACGCTGGCCTAAAACATCTTATAGACATCCTTGATGATGATATTCACTTCCTTACTTTTACTGCTTGCGACGTCTGCGCATGGCCAGACCGTGTACGACGCAGCTCATAATGTCACCGTCATCACTGGCACTTGGAGCTCTGGCAGCCAGAATGTCATCACTGGACCCGTGAGTCGTTCATTGTGTTACAATCTACTTTTTGATTTAAGCTGCTGCGGTTTCAAGGGCTTTGCTACGCCTTCTCAAGAGGCGTTCACATACCCAAAGACAACAGGAATGTCATATTCTTTGTGAGTATTAGTCACGTTCCCAGTTTCGATTTCTGACTTGGATCGAAACAAAGCACGGATGATGGATACTATGAGATCGCGCGGTATCGCATGACTAGCAATGGTATGCTTTTAGTGCTATACTCCCTGTTTCATCCCGCTGAAAAGTGCAATTCTAACAGGTACCGTACCGACCTGCATCACAGGCGTCATGAACTGGTCTCACGGTACATACGTTCTCGCCTCCAACGGCTCCATCGTCATGACGCCATTCGGCGACGGCTACCAACAAATACAAGATCCCTGTGCCGCCATCTCCAACTTCATAGAAAATTACAATTATACCGAGCTTTACGTTCTCTGGAACATATACCAAGACCCAGTTAAGGGGTACACTCTCCAGCTGTACCAGTTCGACGGTACACCGCTGCCACCTCAATACCTCATTTCCACTTCACCCAACATGCTTCCAACCCAGGCCCTCCGTAACGTCAGTACAACCACAACCACCACAACTACCGTCCAAAATGCAGCGGTTGTCAATGCCAATGCTGGGGAACGCAGATGGGAAGCGGCAAGCTTGACAGGCCTGCTTACGGTGATCTCTGGATTCGGACTAGTGTCTCTGCTATTGTAGGATGGGACATGATGACGATGATGGTCTATACCTGCGCGCCACCGTCGTATTTTTATACTTATAACACGCTTTTTGCATTGGACTCTTTGGACACATACCTACCTGCATCCTCGTGGATCCTTTTGTCGATGCGATGTGGATACCTCTTGATCGACTGCAGCAGACACTCGTTTGATATGCGTTCCAGTCCTTTGTTTTAGTATTACATCCGCAGGTTTGGATAATGAAGACACCACGTCACAGAGAGTATGTGTGGGCATGTGATGTACCAATCTGCTGGACCCGAGCATGAAACCATAGGCGTTATATAGGTCTTGCCTTAAATATTAGCCACTACGTATCATTTATAATGCCGGCTCCACCGTTGGTCAACCAAATTCCTGCTGCGGTTACCTTTGCCAAAACTAGCTGCTCCTTGTTACTTCTCCCTGTGCCCCCTGTTGCTGCCACCCCATTTGCTCTCTCTTGTTCCAGGCTTCGCTCGGCTACGTGGAAAGTGACCCGCTGTGACACCATGTTCAGCAGCTCTCTTTTCATTCAAGCAGTGACTCTATTGTCGCTTGGTGACGCACTGGCCCGCAGCTGTCTATACGAGAACATCATTGCATAAGGAAGCCACTCGCAATCCAGTCATCGGATCTTAACGCACAGAAACCCTAATCGACATCACGAGTTCACAAGCTCCAAACAGACACGGCCGCAATATCAAAGTTGAACTCTTCAATAACACCACTAGAGAACATGAATCGACTGCACACGTCAAATATTTCCCCCTCTCAAGAACGCAATCACCGCCAGACAGGTCATCATCGAGTCTGATTTGAAAGCTCAAGACGTGGTGAACTGGCAATATAGAAATCAATGAAATTCAATTTACCGTACTAACGGCAGCCCATCCACGACGAACTTGAAAATTTATCAAGAAGCCCCCATCCAGCTGGCCAGACCTTAAGTGAGTCTAAACTCAGGAACTTATCGTAGGTTTAGTGGCGGTACAGTGATCACTCACTGGCTTTGATATGGAAGTTAATGCACGTTTTGAATTCATGGAAAGGGCTGGAATGGTTGCTGAACTGGCGTGCGATGGGCCGCGCGACAGCGTTTCGTTCGGTGTGTTCGCAACTCCGCGCACAGCAGCAGGTCTTTAAAGCTTAAGACGTGGTGAAGTGATGATATTATAATTAAATTTGGTTCTGATCAGTATTCCTTGGGTCGCCGAATTTGACCGGAGGGCCAGTTTGAAGCTAGGTGGCCGAAGTGATTCTAGAACTTACTATCTTTCTTATCGTACTACAGCTCTGTGGCAGTACATATATCATTGGCGTTGATACGATATTGGTGGAGTGGAGGCTGGACGGTGGCCTGGTTGTTTTGATAATCCGGACTGTTTATCGCTCGAAGCGCATGTTATGCAGATCGCGGTTAGCAACTCCACTTTCGGGTGAGCTTCCCGGTGCTGTTTGCCCCAAACGGTTCCATCTTCGGTGGAGTATGGGCGGGGCAATATTTGCATAAGGAAGTTGCCAAGCTTAAGTAACAGACAATGTTCTGTGGGCGACAGAAAATATTAATTAGATGTGCTTGATTTGTATCCCGCATGCTCGGGGTTGTCAAATATTACAGAGGCTAGTCCGTCTGGCCGGGGTGAATCTGTTGAGCACAGATTATTGCGATCACTGGCAGTGATATCGAAAGCCACGCACGTTTTCAATACAGTATGAGAGGTTTCCTGTCTTGGCTGTGCGATACTGCGGCCCGACCACAATTTCAGATTGCTGCGCGAAGGACCGGGGATATCGAATAACACATAGACGAAATGAAGTCAATTTAACAACTTAGTTGGGTGTAGAAGCTCACGGTGAACGGGCCAAAATGTACAAGGGTACCAACTTTACGGTTATCGTGCGGTGCGAGCCGTCAGAGGCGGGCGGTCTCGTATATCGAACTTCGAAGTGCAACTATAGTGCCACGAGTATCAACGTTTGTTCGTAGTGATCGCCGATGATGCGAGTAAGTCCGCGCTGGTCTGACAAGTGGATCGACATCGCTCAGACACACGCACAAGCTAAAAAAAGCATCATGAAGGTAGAAATTTCCAGTAATCTGTACTATACCCATTATCCTAATCCCGAAGACAGCTCGTAGGGCACCGGTATATAAATATAGAGAGTCTCTCTCTCTCTGACAAGTGGACTAGTCTCCCGGATTGTGAGATCGTCTCTGATCATATGAGAGGAACCCCACGTACTGTGCTTCGGGTTTCCCCGGAAGTCGAGTTGATGATCCTGGGCATTGCCACTAATGGTGAATATCGTGGCACGCTGGGAGCGGCGTGATGCATTATACTATTGTGAATGTGGTGACAGACATACGCTATCATCGGATTCCATTTTAACGTTGAGGGTGAAGCCATGTGCGCTGACTTGGAAAGTGTGATCCAAAATACAGGACTTGTGATTTGAAATCTCGTGAAAGACCCTAAATGTGTAAAAGAGGTGTTTGTCAGTTCAACTGGTGAGGAGGGCTACTGAGACGCTTATCTCGGTGAGCCTCGGCCTAGGTATTATCTTGCAGAGGTCGAAGCGACGGAACAACTTGAAGCAGCATGAAGGTTAACAGGTAATCGTGAAAAAGTAGTAGCCGCCCGATAGCTGCGCTACCAATTTACATTAGTCGGAACCGGAAGTGACGCTCTTCCACACCGAATCAAATTAAATTTGGAAATGTATTCCCACGCCAGGAAATTGGCGATTACTCCGAGATGTCGTTTATTTAAATTCTCGTGCCTCTTAATTCTTTCCCTGTCGCCGCTTCCCCTCGCAGGCCCCCTCCCCCCACACGCACACAACATATCCTTCTACCGTCATATTCATTGCTTTTCTTTGTCCCATTTTTCATTGCTCTAAAGCACAGATCATCTTTCATTCATCATTTTCTATAGCGCTTTTCAATGACCTCAGGTCTCACTCAATCTCTATCTCCTGTAACAACTCCGGCCTCGCTTTCACGCTCATCCATAACCGCATCGCGACATGAGAGCCTACCGCTAGCTTGGGGGTGGCTACCGTCTCTGAAATTACCAGAGGACCACCACACAGCAGCATCCCAGTCAGCTTCCGGATCGGATCTTGACCAGGACACCTCACGGCAAATTCTTGCGGACAATAATGAGCACGCACCTCTTTCAGAAAGCAGTGGTGTTTCCATGTCACCAGCCATGATGTTCCTATCAGCGTTTAGTCCCTCCGCAATCCCACAATCACCTGATGCAGAAGGTGCACTCATCCGTGGCTATGTCATCGGACAAACTATAGGTATTGGGGGATTTTCTATAATCAAACGTGCCTATTCCCCTTCCGGGGGTGTCGTCGCTGTCAAAATCGTCCGTCGCTCCGATTTGGAAAAACAGACAGATCCTTCTTTAGCTAGAAAGCGACTCAATCACGAGGCTGAAGTATGGGCTTCCTTATGTCACGAGCATACCTTGCCCCTCTTCTTTACCGAACACACTCCCTACGCCGACTACTACTTCTCCCTTTTTTGTCCCGCCGGATCCCTACATGATATTCTTTTAAGAGACGGTCGTCCCGCTCTTCCTCACGATGACGTGGGCATGACGTTTCGACAAATTGTACGAGGCGTACGCTACCTGCACGAAGTCGCAGGCTATGTACACAGGGATATCAAACTCGAAAATGTTCTTGTAGACGAGATGGGTATCTGTAGAATTTGCGATTTCGGAATGACCCGCAAAATCGGCGAAGCCGACGATGACGAACCCCTATGCGATGCAGACGATCATTCTAGCGTCATCGTCACCGTTCCACTTCTCACTGGTCTGCAAAATCCGCTCTCTCCAATCTACGCCACCATGGTCCTAGGCGTCATCGTATATCAACTCCTTTTGGCGGAAACCCTCCGCCTGTCCATTCATCACATGTTTTCCAGCAGGGGTCTTTGCCATATGCATCTCCTGAGCTTCAACCGAAAGCTTCGCGGTTCAAAGGTGCTAATCCAGCTCAGGACATCTGGGCCCTGGGTGTTCTGCTTTATGCACTTCTGACCGGTCATCTCCCATTTTCCGACTCATTCGAGCCACGACTTCAGATGAAAATTTTGCACGGTAAGAATATAGTATTGTGAACTCCGGCGCTAATACACTTCTTTACAGGCGTTTATGATATACCTTCTGGCATTAGTCGTGGAACTGAGCTTGTCTCAAAGGCTGCTTGGAGCGTAGCGTCCGAACCCGGTGGACGATTGCGATGGTGGATGAGATGGCTTGGGGTGTTGGACTTGACGACAACGACAACACATTCCTGTAGCAGACGAGGATAAATTTGAGTTAGTAGATTATCCCCGCCACCGATCTCCATCATGGTCGCGCTCGCGCACTTGCGCATGGCGTGATAACGACTCGAACCCATCTCACACAGAAGAAGCACCCCCAAGGCGGACAAGCGCTCCCCTTCCCATGCCTCCTCTCAACTGTGAGCTCGCTCTCAACACGATGTACGAGTCGCAGTATCTCCCGCCCCCAATCGTTCGTTACCCAATGTCTCCCACATACGATGAGCTCAGTCATTCAGTGGTGAGCGCCTCGACGTCTCTCTCTGTGCCACCTCTTGACATTGGCGGCCCTGCTCTTGCCTCCAGGGCCATCGCCTGAGCGTGGCCGGAGACCGAAGAAGGCGGGATTTCTACCCCCGAGTCGGTGTTCACCATCATTAGCGACGTCTTCTCACCAATCAGAATACACTCCAGACTCTGGAGATACTGACGACGATGATGTAGATGTGTTGGGCGATACCGCTCACTGGGCATCTACTCTAGGCATCAACGCTGTAGCAGAACCTACTGTCTGCCGCAGTGGTACGACCACTGTGATTGAGCGTTTGAAAGCCATACAGGAAGCACTGCCGTCGGACAAGCACAAAAGGGCTGAGAGTACACCTCCAGCTCAGGTGCCTGGTCACGCAAGATCGCGACTTCGCACCAAGGAAGATCCTTCTTCCTACCGCGCAGCAGAAGTTCATGAAGTGGGCGGATTCCTTAGGGACCCCAGCGCCACACCCATACCACTCACACCCAAAGGCGGTACCCGAAGCCGAAGCGTTGGGCATGACACCCATCGCGCCTACGGCCGCCCTCACTATTGTATCCCACCCTTTTATTCCCAAAATTGCAATCCATCTTCTGGGGACTATTGGACTTGTGGTTGCTGATAGTTGCTATTTATCTTGTTTTTGTCTAACGATCATCATTGTATTTTGTATTCAATCCCGAGGACTTCCGGTACATACAACTTGTTTTTTTGGGTAGCGTAGCGCTTGGTGTTTGAGATACGCTTGATGGCACACTTATATTACGCATGCCTTACCACATTGTACTAGTTTTATCCTCAGGGAATCTCGAGCACCCTCCTTCACAATACCTGTCTGTGCGAAATGCGTGACATGATGAACAGCAAGATACCAATAGGGACCTATGCGTGGTATGACGAACAGCAAGATACATAGTGACTAAGTACTAAGTTCCATCGGGGCGTGTCCGCTAGCTGTAACTATCACATCGTCCGCAGCTACTTTCTGAGCCCCGCTCAGCAGCCTTGGCCTGAAGTACCCCACGTCGTTTGCAATTTGGCCTGGAGAGGAGCTCAGTCAGACCCAGAACTAGTGATACCGAGACGCACCATTTTAGCCTCTAATTCTGCTTTGTCAAACCCCTCGTATATTCTTTTTGATGGCCAAGGCTTTTTGCTATCTAATGAATGATGAGTCCCTGAGAATGATCCGGTGGAGATAATAAGTGATGTTCTTACCAAAAGCTGCTTGCCTGAAGACTTCTTCCATTAATTCGTGGTTTCTCCGATATCTCGTAATTGCAAGCGTTCGCGTTGATAGCAGTTCAGATTCATCTACACAAATGATCAATGCGAAGAGCATTCAACTGAACAAACAAAGTGGTCGAACCTGCGGATTCGTCATCATCTAGCCGTGGAGGGCCAGGCCGTTGCTGAACCGATAGCCAACAGATCAGACAAATGTGTTTTTCCGATCATAGGATGTACTCACGGCCACTCCTACGCCCCCACTCCCATCTCGCGTCCGTTCACGTTCTCTTCGCCTCTCCAACGCCTCCATGTTGTTATTTTGCTGTGCTATCATCGCCTGTGGGTTCATGCCTACTGGGGCATGCCGCCTTGGTGTGGACCTGCGGGGTGTGGGAAGGCTTTTTGACCCGCCCTTTCGCCCATGACATATATGGGAGGGTCGGTGATTTGTCGTAGTGGGTAGTGCCTGACGGGGTTGTTCAAGAGAGATGGGACGATCTCTGGTTGCGAAAGATGAATGCACAGATGCAGATGTAAAGGTGGATATGGTTGTGGGTGTGAAATATATGCGCGGTAGTGGTGAGAAGCAAGACGATGATACGGTAGTGAGGAGACTTACGGATGGGAGGTACGGGGAGTAGTGGATAAGCACCAATTGGGGGTGGCCGCCTTTGTGAAGGCGGTAGCGTCTGCGCATACGCCATGCTGCTGTGTCTTGGGAGTTGGGTATGAAGCCGAATTTGACTTCTGCGACTTCGAGTTCCTGTGGAAAGGTTAGATTGATTGATGGAATCAACAAAAGGGCCGGTACCCGTGCACCGCGTTGGACAGGCATGGTGTATCGATTTTCTTGGTCTTGCCATCGTATGCCGTCGTTCAGAGGTTGACCGGGATTTGGCATGAACAAGAGGTATATTTGACCTTCTGTATATGTTGTTGAAGCAATCAAACGTTGGTTCGCGAAGCTCTATTCATACCTTGTGGCTTATCGATAAAAGTCCATGTGTAGGGTTGGGTTTGAGAGGTTTGGATGGCGCGGAATAGCATGTTTGCTGCATTTTCTAGGGAGACGTTTGGATGAAGACCAAAGTCTTCTGGGTATTTGAGTACGGGAGCTTCTTGCTGCATTGCTGGAATGCCATTCTGTGAATTGAAGTCACGGTTAGACTGTTTCTTGCCGAGGCGTTGTTGATTGTAAAGCTGTTGCCAAACAAAGAGTCACGTGTTGTTTCTAGTTCTGTTTTGCCTCTCTATCAACTTGCCAGCAACCCTCCGAGATCTCTGGCCAGCAAACCCTGCAACTTGAATGATATCCGGAATATTCACCGTCGCATCTTGATAGATAATCCTTCTCGCGCGAGACTTGGACACGTGTCCACAGCCATTGGAATATCACACTGACGAGCGGATGTCGGACATGCAGCCTTTGTGGTGTGTCGCGTTCTTGTTGGTATGGGCCGCTATCAAGATGGATGTTCTGGGCTTTGTTCCAACGAATCGCTACAATCTGGCACGCTCGCACCAATCTATCTCAGTCTGCCATCATCTTGACTAACTTATTCTTGGAGTGAGTGGGCATACTCATGACTAATGTTCATGCCTGTTCACTCCGAGAATAGGTAATGCAGTTGTTTCTGATACGCCTCAGTCTCGATGCGCGTTCTTGATAATCACGATGCTGTTTAAAGTGGGCGTTCCCGCTTTGATCGCTGTGGATCAAACCCTTTCTCTTGCCACACAATGTATCTGTTCGTCTAATAGAGTCAGCCTTCATATAAGACAACAAATACCCTCAAAACGGGACAATGAAACTAACAACGTCCGAGTAAGTATTAGTACTGGAGGGCAGTTACAACAAGCACGCACCAGTATCCGAATCAAGCCCCGTGTCAACACCAAGTTGAGCCATCAAACTTAATCACTGGGCGAGTTATATAGTTATTTCCCCGGCCGGTACATCGGTGAACGGCGAAAGGCTCCACCATTATCACAGCTGGTGCTGATAAATGTTATCTGCGCCGCCCACCTTGATGGGTTCACAGCTCTTGCATAAGAGATAAGAAGGCACGATGTGAGCCTGAATCCACACTTCTCGACCTCTACATGGAGTACTCGTCTGACGATATCGCAGCAGCGAGGAGCTTGCAGATCGCTACGGTGTGTCCCCCCTGTTCATATGAAAGCGATCATAATTGACAATTTATGTGCTATCAGTATATATACGGTGTGTACAGCCTTAACCACTTGTTCTTTGTCTAGCACAGTTCAGTGTCGACGGCCACGTTCTGGGTAGGCTTTCCCTGTTCTATTCACGTCCGCTGTTGAACTCGCTTATCCAGACCTATGATTATGCGTGTTCACTTTATGAAGAGGTAATACGTTTGTTCTGCGATACGCCTCGGTTTGACATTATGCTATGCAAAGTGGACATTTTTGCTTAGAACATTGGGGCAAGGTAAAAGGCATGTATATCGTTGCACGATACCTTCCCTTGTGTTTTCTTATCGCGAATCTATATAGTGCGTTCTGCTCCATCACACATTGTTCCGATGATGAATTAACACTTGTTCTTCAGTGAGCTTTACCCTGAACGAAAACCCCGATGATGTGATGCGGGGAGAGTTAATGAGAACGAATGACTTAATGCATGACTTCGCCAGGAATGCCGCGTATTGAACAATATTGACATGGGTACGTGCATG